>JAFFST010054130.1:30163-40180 GCA_022414735.1 Noturus placidus
AAAAGCCTCATTGCACGTTATCGCAAACGCTTGGTTGCAGTTGTTGCTGCTAAGGGTGGCCCAACCAGTTATAAGGTAAGGGGGCAATCACTTTTTCACACAGGGCCATGATAGTTTGGATTTTTTTTCACCTTTAATAATAAACACCTTCATTTACAAATTGCATTTTGTGTTTACTTGTGTTGTCCTTGACTATTGTTTAAATTGGTTTGATGTTCCGAAACACTTAAGTGTGACAAACATGCAAAGGAACAGGAAATGAGGAAGGGGGCAAACACTTTTTCACACCACTGTAAATGTGTTAGTTGCTGTAATTTGATTCTGGCAAATCAAAAAATAATATTTTCCCTAAATTAATCAAGATTCCTTAATAGCTAATGCTTTTATTACATATAATGGTGGTGAATTGAACAACTTAATTTAAACAGCTAATTTTCCTTACATGTTCATCTACTTTGTGATGTACTCTAGAGATCAGTTTTTGTTGCAGGAGCATCCTAAGCTAAGATATCAAAAGCTATATAAACAAAATTTGTTGTGTGCCATGACACAGAGTTGGCCATCATAATTAAACCAAAGGAAAGAAAAAAACTGGTTTTGCAATGCCAATACATCAAATCACTTAAAAAAAAAAAAAAAAAGGTTAGAGAAATGAAAAAGGACAAGCTTTGCAATTACTGGACCACTTGAGATGGAATGAACCATTTCTTTGTCTATAGAAGTTGTTGAGGACCACACAATTGTTATTTAGGCCCTGATAAATAAAAACATAAAATTGAAGGAGGGTGCACTTTCTTTTTCCAATGTCTGTAATTTCCCTACACAGAAACTACGTAATCATTGAGAAACTGTTTGGAATTCATGCTGAACTTAAAAATAACTCTCGGCTAGCGCATTCACAATAACTTTCGATTGCACTTCTAGTGTGCACCTATAGCATTCAGCAGGGTCTTGTGACTAAAACAAAAGTGTCTTCTTTCAAAGCTTTTTAAACAGTGTAAAAAAGTCTGGAGTTGACTAAAGAACCACAATGATGAAAAAAAATAGTAATAATAAAAGACAAAACAATTTGCTAGTGTTAATAAATCCCGTTATAATGAACAAAGAAAAATCAGAATTCAAACATCAGTACATCATGTAAATCATACACATTTGAGAATTTCTCACTTTTCTCAGTTATTCGTCTCATGAATAATATTTGTTAAAGCATCCAAAAACATCTCAAAATGTCAAACTTCACTGGATGCATTTTTTTTATTGAGAAATAATCTATTCTATTTTAAAACATTCATCCTTACTGTATATTATTGTTGATTTCACTTTATCTGTAATAATTGCTGTCAATGCTCTGGCAGTTGTTGGATAGCATTTTACCTTTTAACATTTATGTACCATCTTTTTTAAACATACATGATTTTTCTGTCTACAATGTTAAACAATTAGTAACTTGAGTTTGTCATTCAAAGGTGATAATCTGTATAACTGTATACTACACTCATGTGGTCATTACTTTTTACTATTACGAAAACTATATATTCATCTTACTTTCTTTCCCAATAATAAGGTACAATCCATGGACAGAATCATGTCACAAGTAAATCAGTCACAGAAAAAACATTAGGCATTATTCATCAAAGTTGCGTTGGAATGCGTATGAACAAATCTGTGTCTAATACATGAAACAGTCAATAATGAGCAGTTTTATGAGTGCAATTAATAAATCAGCTTCAGCTGTGTGGAAACAAGCCCCAGCCCAGTAGCCATACAATATTCTCCAGTTTAACTTCATGTACATCTGCATTAACATGCCATCATTTATGCAGGTTTTGCAGTAGTGAACCAGTAAAAGGAAATCATTTAATAGATTTATCAATATCAATGTATTTAAGCCAAACTAAGTTAAAGATGTCGAAGGTTGCACCAAAGAAAAATGCTCAATGCAATAGCCTCAAAAAGCTTAAATAAATCAGTGGAGGAAAGGATAGGCAAAATTGTATCTTTCAGTTCTTTGTCTTAGTGAAATGAATGGTATTACATAAGCATTATGTGGCTTTTGGTGACCCCTGTAACCTGCGAAAAAGATAAAGACAGAGTGCAAGACCGCATGGCAGAGCTGGTGAGATATACACACCCACACACATCCCAAGAAGCATGAACTTGAACCTGATGGCACGAAAGCCACAAATGTAGTTGTTTCTCTTGCTCTAAACCCTCCCACACTGGGGTTGTACACTAGGAGATACTTCTACCACTGTAGAACCCCGGTGTGGGATACTGTAGAGGAAGACTCAAGAGACAGTCAGAATCTTAACTAAGCGACAGGTTCCTGTTTATTCAAACCATGCTTTTTGACTTTCAAGGCACAACAGAAACAACAAAACCTTCTAGCCAAGATCATCAAGTTCCTTTCCACCCTTCACCAAACCCAACATCAAGGGCTCCTCAGCCTGTGCCATGGGCAGCAGCTATGCTTCAAAGGCCTTGCACACAAGAAGGCCAAGAATCAGCATGCCCTCTAGAAGATGCTGCAGCCCAGCAAACCTCCAGCTGTGTCTCCTGCTACCATGCCACATGTGATGCTCATGAAGATGGCCTCCACGGATGTCTTCCTGGAGCTCTTCGAGTGTGCCTCATTTATGTGGGGATGGACAGAGGAGGAAAGGGTTCTGTGACTCCTCCCATTGTTTCTGAGGGAATCCCAGCTCACCACACAGACGTTGCTGTTGCTACAGACACAGCTGGAGTATTCCAACAACAAGAGGGCAGTTCTGCAGTGTGTCGGCTGGACACCTGAGGAGCACTGCAGATGCTTCCATCACTGCAACTCCCCAAGGTCAGCATGCTGAAGCATGCTGAAGCACTCCTGTTAGATGTGTTAGATGGCATAGGAGCAGGAGGCAGAATGGATCATAGATATGGTGATACTGGAGCAGTTTGTTGCTTGACTCCCGACAGGAATGGCGACGTGGGTCCAGTGCCAATGGCACACATATCACGTGTCAGTGAGTATACAAGTAAGTACACATCAGACCTCGGTGGACTAGGAGTGTAATCAGTCCACGTTCCAGCAAAGCCTGATTCAGTGTAGTGCATTGGGGAATACACGACTGGTGATGGTGAGGTGCCAGACATTATCTACTATCAGTATCTTCAGGTGCCTATCAGTTTTAAATTCAGGGGTCAAAATCATAAAGTGGAGTCGGTTGTTTGTCTTTGCCCCACCCAATAACCAATTCTTGGGACAAAGTGGCCTGGGTTTCAAGCATTAATGCAGAAAATGTGTCCCCGCAGACCAGTCACATGACAAGACACTGAGGCATGCCTTCGACAGAGATAGAGTAATTGACTGTCAGAAAACTCAGCCTAATATTGTGCTCTCCCACCTGTATTTTTCAATTATTAAGGATAGGTTATATCAAGTAATGCAGGACACTCAAACTAAAGAAGAGACAACCCAGTTGTTGGTTCTAAAAAGCTGTTGGGAAATTTTGTTTCATGTGTCTCATCTTAATTTTATGGCTGTTTATTTGGGCCAGGATAAAACAATGAACTGTTTAATGGCTCATTTCTATTGGCTGAGCATTCGCAGAGATGTTTGCTGGTGGTTTGTGGCATGACGAAAATGGCAGTTGGTGAATCCGCCGGCCACAAAGGTGCTATTGCACCCACTTCCATTTATCGAGGTCCCCTTTGAAAAAAAAATTGGCATGGACTTCATTGGGTCATAAGAAACATAAGTATATAACTTTGTGTAATTTCTGATGGATTATCCATCATGATATCCAGAAACAGTGCCTTAGCTCAACATCTGTGTTGCGGACACAGTGTTGCAGAGGCACTCTTCCATGTTATCTCTGGATGGGATTCCAAAAGAGATCCTGACTGACCAGGGCACTAAATTTATGTCACCCTTCGTGAACATTACCAGCTACTGTGGATTAAATTGATTTGAACCAGCATTTGCAATACACAGGCGGATAGGCTGGTCAAACGGTTTAATCACATTCAAGGTCCTGCAAGTCTCCACTGGGATTTACCTATTCAAATTGTTGTATGGGCGCAAGCCTTGTGGCGTCATAGATGTCATTAAAGAAAAATGGAGGAGGGACCTTCTAACAGCAAAAATTAAATTTAGCATGTTCTGGACCTGAGAGCAAAACTCCACACATTGGGGCAATTAACACAGCAGATTTTGCACAGGAACATCAAAAACAGAGGTACTCGGCTATGGGAATATGCAACATGACATAAAGAACTCTTTACTACACATGCTGAGCCCTAAATTACTTGCAAAACGGCAAAGATCCTTTGAGGTCATATGGCGAGTTGAAGAAGTCAACTATGAGGTCAGGCAAATGGATAGAGATGATGCACTTCAAATATACCTCCTCAATTTCTGGAAACTGTGGAGAGAGGAGGTTCCTGTGCCTCTGGCAAAGGTGGTTCCTTATAGGTAGGAGCTGGGACTGGATGTAAGTCTAAAAACTGCAGCTCAATTCACCCCGGTCCACTGTGGAGACCACCTCTCATTGTACCAGAGAGCACAGATTGCAGGAAGATTTTTCTGATGTATTTTTGCCTCTACCCAGTCGCATGGACCTCACAGAACATAACGCTGAGACTCCTCCAGGTGTGATTGTACACAGCTGCCCATACCGGTTGCCTGAACACAGCTGGATGAATTCAAGGCTATGCTCGAGGAGCCCCACAAGGACAAGAGCAGCCCAATGGTCTTGGTGCCCAAAACCAATGGGTTGGCCCATTTTTGTTTGGACAAGTCAATGTGGTGTTTAAATTTGACATAAATCCAATGCAATCCAATGTAAATGTTGGCCATGAAGGGAGGCACAATAGTCAAATAGTCTCTGGAATGCAAGCTATGATTGGCTGGTATTAAAGGGTCCAAAGTGTGCAAAAAAAAAAAAAATCCGCACACCCTTACACCAGCTGAACTGTTGACACAAGGCAGGTTGGGTCAATGGACTGATGTTGTTGGTGCCAAATTCTGACCCTAACATCTGTGTGCCTCAGCATAAATCGAGATTCATCAGAGCAGGATAGGTTTATCCAGTTTTCAACTGTCTAGTTTTAGTGAGCCTGTGCCCACTGCAGCCTCAGCTATCTGTTCTTGGCTGACAGAAGTAGAACCTGACATGGTCTTCTGCTGTTGTAGCCCATCTCTCTCAAGTTTCCATGTGTTGTGTATTCTGAGTTGCTTTTCTGCTCAGCTCAACCCATTCTGGCCAGTCTGAATTGACCTCTCTTGTCAATTGACCTCTCTTGTCAACAAATCATTTTTGTCTACAGGACTACCTCGCACTGTAATTATTTGTATTTCACAATTTTGATTAAACTCTAGAAACTGTTGTGCATGAAAATTCCAGGACATCAACATTTATAGAAATTATCAAACTAGATTGTCTGGCACCATGCAATCATGCAGTCAAAATCACTTTTTTCTCCATTCCTGTGTTTTCCGTGAACATTACCCAAAGCTGCTGGCCAATATATATTTATGTACAGTGCTTCCGTAAAGTATTCACAGCACTTCACTTTTTCCACATTTTGTTATGTTACAGCCTTATTCCAAAATGGGTTAAATTCATTTTTTTTTTCTCAAAATTCTACAAACAATACCCCATAATGACAACGTGAAAGAAGTTTCTTTGAAATCTTTTCAAATTTATTAAAAATACAAAACTAACAAAGCACACGTACATAAGAATTCACAGCCTTTGCCACAACACTGAAAATTTAGCTGAGGTGCATCCTGTTCCACTGATCATCCTTGAGATGTTTCTGCAACTTGAGTGGAGTCCACCTGTGGTAAATTTACTAGATTGTTCATGCTTTGGAAAGGCACACACCTGTCTATATAGGGTCCCACAGTTAACAAGGCATGTCAGAGCACAAACCAAGCCATAAAGTCCAAGGAATTGTCTGGAGACCTCCGAGACAGGATTGTATTGAGGCACAGATCTGGGGAAGGGTACAGAAACATTTCTGCAGCATTAAACGTCCTAACAAGCACAGGGGCCTCCATCATTCGTAAATGGAAGAAGTCTGGAACCAGCAAGACTCTTCCTAAAGCTGTCTGCCTGGCCAAATTGAGCGACCGGGGGAGAAGGGCCTTAATCGGGGAGGTGACCAAAAACCCGATGGTCAGAGCTCCAGCATGTCTCTGTGGAGAGAGGAGAACCTTCCAGAAGAACAACCATCTCTGCAGAACTCCACAAATCAGGCCTGTATGGTAGAGTGGCCATACAGAAGCCACGCCTTAGTAAAAGGCACATGACTGCCCACCTGGAGTTTGCCAAAAGGCCCCTGAAGGACTCTCAAACCAAGACCAAGCCAAAGATTGAACTCATTGGCCTGAATGGCAAGCATCATGTCTGGAGGAAACTAGGCACCACTCATCACCTGGACAATACAATCCCTACAGTGAAGCATGGTGGTGGCAGAATCATGCTGTGGGGATGTTTTTTCAGCAGCAGGAAATGGGAGACTAGTCAGTATCGAGGGAAAGATGAATGCAGCAATGTACAGAAACATCCTTGATGAAAACCTGCTCCAGAGCTCTCTGAAGCTCAAACTGGGGTGAAGGTTCATCTTCCAACAGGACAATGGACCCTAGGCACACAGCTAAGACAACAAATGTCCTTGAATGGCCCGGCAAGAGCCAAGACTTGAACTCGATTGAACATCTCTGGAGAGATCTGAAAATGGCTGTGCTCCAACCTGATGGAGCTTGAGAGGTCCTGCAAAGAAGAATGGGAGAAACAGCCCAAAAATAGGTGTGCCAAGCTTGTAGCATCATACTCAAAAAGACTTGAGGCTGTACTTTGTGCCAAGGTGCTTCAACAAAGTATTGATCAAAGGCTGTGAATACTTATGTACATGAGCTTTTTATGTTTTTTATATTTAATAAATTTGCAAAGATTTCAAATAAAATTATTTCTGTCATTATTGGGTATTTTTTGTAAAATTTTGAGGAAAATAATTAATTTAATCCATATTGGAATAAGGCTGTAGCATAACAAAATGTGGAAAAAGTGAAGCGCTGTAAAAACTTTCCGGATGCACTGTATCTGCATGATTTTTTTTTATTATTATTTATTTATTTATTTATTTATTTATTTATTTATTGTTAGTACTACTGGACTTACTGTACTTGCTAAAATAATTTATAATTTTGATATTGATTTTTATTTTTTAACTAGAGAAAAAGCGTGGTTCAGGTTATTATCAAATTTACAGACACTGCCCACACAAATCGTTTCATTGTACGGACACGCCAAAGACAAAATTGATTATTAGGAAACTGTCAGTGGGATTTATGTATACTTGTTTTACAATCGGATTTGACCAACTTTGATGAATAAGGACCATTATTTTTAAGCTACCATGCTTCAGATGAACTCAGAAAATGTCTTTTTTTGGACATCCAAATTCTAATTTAGAGCATAATGTAAATTAGAAAAAAATTATAGTAAAGATTTGAAAGGGAATGCCCTGAGGGCTTCTTCATTTTTGCCAATAAAATTTTATTTACCTCATTCTGACAGATTTGGGGACCTCCATTGTTTATGATTGGTGGCAGTGTTGTTCTCACCATCTTTGTCAGTCTTTTTGTCTACCTTGGGACTAGAGTTGACATTCTTGGCTGTTTGAGGGCTGCTTGAGCCTTTCTTCAGAAGCTGTGGGCTGGATGAATCAGTGAGACCCACCCTACGAGCCAGCATAGGACTCCTGGATGTCTTTACCTTTGACTGCTGCAAAGAATCCATAGTCGTCAAGGCTCTCAGGCCCAGCAACCCGCAGTAGTAGTTGCACTGATGTTGGATGACAAATTGTTCCAGTATCTTTGGGGAGCCTTCATCTGTGAGACTCTGATAGCTGTAGTATACAAATAATTAAATGAAAATAAAAATAAAACATCCAGAACATAATGTAAAATATGATAATATAGTACAATATATATAACAAATAAAATATATATAACAAACCCTTTGGACTTGGTGGCAATCTTAACATTTGTGATCTTTGTATCTACACCTGTAAACAGACCAAAAAATGTTTTAGTTTAGCAGTTCTAAAACTGTGATCAAATAATCTAGCTATAGATCTGTGAGGACCCCATGCCTGTGCACCAGGAGATCTACAACCCAGTAAAATTCCACCTTTAGCCTAACATATAACATGCAGCCAATAAGATCTTCATATGAATATTAGGGCAAGGTGTCTTTAGGGTTGGAACTATTGTGCCCTCCATTAATATTGGCACCCCTGGTAAATATGACCAAAGAAGGCTGTGGAAAATTGTAATTATTGTTTAACCTTTTGTTTAAAAAATCACAAAAATTCTCTGTTCTCATGGATATCAAACAATCGCAAACACAACACAAGTTTAAAACAGGTTTCACCTACATCACCAAGTTGTTTGGAATGGTTTCAAGAAAAAAAAGCCAACACAAGCATCTTCAGTTTGCTAGACACTACTTGAACTTCAAATGGGATCGGATTTTATGGTCAGATTAAACCAAAATAGAGATTTTTGGCAATAAACACCAGAGGTGGGTTTGACACACGGAGAGGTAGCCATATGGAAAAGTATATCATGCCCACAGTTGAATGGGGTGGTGGTTCTTTAATGTTTTGGGACTGTTTTTCTACCAGAAGACCTGGATATTTTGTTAGGATACATGGCATCATGGACTATCAAATATCAACAGATATTAAATGAAAACCTCACTGCCTCTGCCAGAAAGCTTAAAAAAGGGGCCATGGTTGGCTCTTCCAGCAGGACAATAATCCAAAACATGCATCAAAATCAACACAAAAATGGTTTACTGACCATAAAATCAAGGTCCTGCCAGGGACATTTCAATCCCCTTACTTGAAACCCATAGAAAACCTGTGGGGTGAACTGAAAAGGAGAGTCCACCAGCATTGACCTCAAAATTTAAAGGATCTGGAGAGATTATGTATGGAGGAATGGTCTCAGATCCCTTGCCATGAATTCTCCAACATCATCAGGAATTATTGGAGAAGACTCAGAGCAGTTATCTTGGCAAAGGGAGGTAACACACCAATTTTAGTCACAAGTATTGACCAAAAATGTGCCAATAATTGTTGCACATCTATATTTAATAAATATATATTTTTATAAACCTGTCTTTAGTTTGCAATTTTTTGATATCCATGAGAGCAGAGTATTTGTTTTTTTTTTTTGTTTAATCACACCCTTCTTTGCTCATATTTACCAAGGGTGCCAATATTAGTGGAGGACACTAAATATTTTGCAGGAAGGTTGATCTCCATATGTATGATAGGATGAATTGTATGAGATACTTAACCTTCTAGCTGGGTGACGAGCAGATTGCCATTTGTCCACTGGTATATCCAGTGTTGAAAGGTACAACATTTATGCACCACTTCAGATGTGGTTTGAGTGATCAGTCTCCCAGAGATGTCCATTGTGCTATATTTCAAGAACTCCCCTTTTAAATCTGCCTCCATTGTCGCATAGGGGATGGTGTTGGCAGGCCGGTAGATCAAATATAATGGAATCACCCTGTTTTTTCAGGACAAAAAGACATAAAAATCAGTACTGTTTTGAACTCTTGTAACTATATAACATACACTCACTGGCCACTGTGATCAGAACATCAGTCCCCCAGTACATTCATGCAATTATCCAATTGATCACTTATGTAGTGTATAAAATCATGCTGATAGATGTCAAGAGCTTTAAGTAAATTTCACATCAAACAACACAATGGGGAAAATGTAATCTAATTGACTCACTGACTTCGGGGGGTAGTTGGCAGGGTCTGTTTTTAGTACAGTGCCTTGCGAAAGTATTTGGCCCCCTTGAACTGTTCGACCTTTTGCCACATTTCAGGCCTCAAACATAAAGATATAAAACTGTAATTTTTTTGTGAAGAATCAACAACAGGTGGGACACAATCAGGAAGTGGAACGAAATTTCTTGGATATTTAAAAATTTTTCAACAA
>JAFFST010054130.1:51687-63219 GCA_022414735.1 Noturus placidus
GTTAGCGCTTGGACCCCCCCAATGTCCAAGCGATTGGACCCCCCCAATGTCCATAACATGGTTAAGCCCTTGACTATTTGGAGAAGAATTTTCTGTGTCTTTGACATTAGTCAATGTTTATGGACCAAATTATGACAACCCTGAGTTTTTTTTTAAAGAATGTTTGACCTAATCCCTTATGCTTCAAACTCAAATCTCATATTTGGGCTGATTTTAATTGTGTCGTAGGATTTGGACAAATCCTCCTCCACAAAAATAGTTAATTCCAACTCCAGTCAATTTTTTTTAATGTATATATAATGCATACGTATGGATGTGTGGAGAATGCTTCATCTGACTGCTAGGGAATATTCGTTTCATCCTTAAACCAATAATATCTATTCCCAAATACATTATTTCATTCTGGAAGGTACGCATATGCCCCAGGTCAGCACAGCGAAATATCATAATATAGTTATCTCTGAACATGGCCCAGTGACCTTCTATTAAAATACGTAATATGGAGAAGCCACAAAGAACTTATTACAGGATATTAGCTACTTCTAGTTCAACAACGAATCTGACATATCTGTGGGGTACTATGGGACAAGTTTAAGGCCTACATCAGGGGGGTGTATTATCTCCTATCAAGCATCTCAAAGAAAGTAAAGCAAGGTTGAAGCAGAAGTATTAGAACTTCAAAAGAATTGCAATTATTATTGTGGTTCTGAAAAAGGAAAAGAACCCGGAGGAGATGAGTTCATACAGGCCGATCTCACTCCTAAAAAAAAAAAAAACAAAACAAAAAAAAAACATTCTGGCAAAAACTTTGGCATGAAGATTAAACACTGTAATTGGAAATCTGGCTTTACACCCAAGTGTAATTCTTCTTCAAATCTTAGGTGTCTTTTCAACATCATGCACGCAGGATCTAGCCATTCTGTTGTTGGATGTGTAGAAGACATTTGACCAAATTGAATGGCCTTATCTATCTGTTTTAAAGAGGTTTAAAGAGGTTTAACCTTGGGGATAATTTCATTTCGTGGATGTAGTGGTTCTACTCTAGTCTGTGTGCAAGTATACCCACAAATCATACAATATCCTCTCATTTTGAGTTACATAGAGGTACAAGACAAGTTTGCTTGTGGCCAGTCTTGTTTGCATTAGCCATTGAACCCTTAGCAGATGCTATTAGAGCCTATTCTTGTTTTAAAGGCTACAAAACAAGAGAGACCGATAATAAAGTAGCGTTATATTTAGTTGACATAATCTTGTTAATTTATGCTAATTAATGCTAATTTTCAACCCCTGTTGCCTAAGCTTGAATGGACAAGTTCTGGAAAATGCTTCCTATCTCTCTTCTGGGCAGGGTGAATGCAATTAAGATGATATTTCTCCCATAATTTATGTACATGGTGAAGAACATTCCTGTATTTCTTCCAAAATCGTTTTATTTTATTATTCTTTTATTATTATCCTTTCATCTGGGACTATAAAGCTCATAGGATTTCCAAACTGCACCTCTGTAAACCCAAAAAGTAAGAAGGGCTCACCCTAAAAAAATGTTCTTTATTAATATTGGGCTGCGGACCTGAAAGCTAAGACTCTATGGATTGATTTGCCACAGGTAGGGGGAATTGGCTGTTGTTGGAGCAGGAGGAATGTCTTCCATACTCCACTAACGCAATTATTTTATCACCATAGGTATGACTAGCTCACTTTATAGTCACAACCTAGTTATCCATAAAGGAAGGTCAAATCCTTTGAATGTGGCAATCAGAATTAACTGGTACATTACACATAGAAAGAATTAGGTACATCTTAAAGGATAAAATATTATTATCTAATTTTTTCTATGATGTGAATCTTTGTTTCATGCACATTGGTTATAGTTTTATGTGTTTGCATCAAAGAAAAGTTTAGTTACAAACGATTTTTCTGATGTAATTCCAAATAAAAACATATTAACAAAAAAAATCAACAACTGTTCAAAAAAAAAAAAAAAAAAACAGATGTTTCTTTTGAAAATGTTTCAGTGTCACCTTGTGGTCAAAAATTATAATGCAACTTCAAAAAATGCTAATAGCTTTTAATGACTTCTGCCTATTGTCAACAGACCAAGATTCCTTGGCTCATGGCGAGAACACTAATACCAATTATGACATGGTCTGACGAAGTTCCTATCTGCCATATTGAAATGCTTTGAAAACTAGTTTTCAAATGCGACACAAAAAAAAAAAAATCGCGCTACTTGCACAACTGTCACCAAGGTGCTGAAAGGCCAGCACCACTTCAGCACCTCTGTTGCCTCCAGTTGGCAAGGAATAATTGCAGTGGCAGCTCTTTGCAGAAACACAGAGTATAAAAGGGCAATGCAGAGAAATCCAGGTGAGCTATTTTACTGCTACTATTCTCACTCTCACACAGATGAAAACGACAGCTATGAGTTTGATGCTTTCTTGGCTGTAGACTGCCATGTGTCCTCTCCGGGATGACCATAGCTGCACTTGGGTCCTGCCTCCATGCTGTGCAGCCTGCCACAAGAACACGGCACCCATTTTCCCATGCCACTTTTATAAATAAAATAGCACTTTTTTTCACTTTTTCCCCATATTGACAACATTAAAGAAGTTTGTTTGAAATCTTTGCAAATTTATTAAAAAAAAAAAAAAAACACGTGAACATAAGTATTCACAGCCTTTGAAAATACTTTGTTAAAGCACCTTTAGCACGAATTACAGCCTCAAGCATTTCTGAGTATGATGCTACAAGCTTGGCAGACCTATTTTTGGGCAGGTTCTACCATTCTTCTTTGCAGGACCAATCAAGCTCCATCAGGTTGAATGGGGAGCATCGTTGCACAGCCATTTTTAGATCTCTTATCTCTCGACCGCATGATGCTGCCACCGCCATGCTTCACTGTAGGGATGGTATTTTCCAAGTGATGACTGGTGCCTGGTTTCCTCCAGACCTGATGCTTGCCATTAAGGCCATAAAGTTTAATCTTTGTTTCATCACAGTCTGAGAGTCCTTTTGGCAAACTCCAGGCAGGCTGTCAAGTGCCTTTTCTCTGAGGAGTGGCTTCCATCTGGCCACTCAACCATAAAGGCCTGATTGGTGGAGTGCTGCAGAGATGGTTGTTCTTCTGGAAGGTTCTCCTCTCTCCACAGAGACTCTGTCAGAGTGACCATCGGGTTTTTGGTCACCTCCCTGACTAAGGCCATTCTACTCCGATCGCTCAGTTTGACTGGGCGGCCAGCTCTAGGAAGAGTCCTGGTGGTTCCAAACTTCTTCCATTTACGGATGATGGAGGCCACTGTGCTCACTGGGACCTTCAATGCTGCATAATTGTTTCTGTACCCTTCCCCAGGTCTGTACCCTCCCCTACAGACAGTTATTTGGACTTCATGGCTTATAGACGGTTGTGTGCCTTTCCAAATCATGTCCAATCAACTGAATTTACCACAAGTTGACTCCAATCAAGTTGTCAAAACAACTCAAGGATGGTCAGTGAAAACAGGATGCACCTGAGTTCAATTTTGAGTGCCATTGCAAAGGCTGTGAATACTTATGTACACGTGCTTTTTTGGTTTGTTTTTTTTATTTTTAATAAATTTATAAAGATTTCAAACAATCTTTTCATTTTGTTATTATGGGGTATTGTGTGTAGAATTTTGAGGAAAATAAATAATTTAATCCATTTTGGAATAAGGCTGTAACATAACAAAATGTGGGAAAAGTGAAGCGCTGTGAATGCTTTCCGGATGCACTGTAGGTGCCTTTTTGTGTTTGGTGGGATACTACCACCATTTCATGCCTAACTTGTCCTCTGTAGCATTCCTCTCACAGATTTCACCAAGAAGGGACAGCCAGATCAGGTGTGATAGTCTGCTAAAGCTTACTGAACCAGGCACTGGCCATCTACACAGTGCTAAACAACCCAGATTCCCACCTCCCATTCATTGACCACACCAACACTTCAGAGACGGGGCTGGGCACCATGCTCTTGCAGAACTTTAACAGAGAAGAACACATGATCCTGTACATCAGCCACAAACTGATCCCCTCAAAGAAGAAGTACACTGCTGTTGAGATAGAGGCCCTCGCAATGAAGTGGCCATAGAAGACCTGCGTTATTACCTGTTAGGCCAACATTTCAGACTAGTGACTGACCACAAATCACAATTCACAACTTTGGTTTTCATATGTACAGGCATGATATACAAATTACAATGAAATTCTTGCTTGAATTGCTTCTCCATAGACACTAGAGCAGACAAAAGTATTCAATAGACAGTGCTACTAAATACAAAATAACCAAATATACAGACATAACAATAATAACCCAAAAAAGGTTTACCAGAAAATAATAGTGTGAGTGCCAGTAATGAAAGTCAAGTAGCAAAAATGACAATATACGATAATGATATTGGACAGTGCGTCTGAATAACTAACTTACCCTAGCTGTGTGCCAATGATTTTCTGTGCTGTCTTAACAACCCTTTGTAGAGCTTTCTTGTCCTGTATGGAACAGCTGCCATACCAGGAGGCAATACACCCTGTGAGGACAGACTTCACAGCACACCTGCTGTGGGGAAAGGTAACAACTCCAGCTCTCTAACGCCAAAATTTGTAGTGTGGTACTGTGACAGCAGGCACACAGCCCCACACACAAAAACAACACTCCTTGCACAACTGCCCCCGAGGTGCCTGAAAGGACAGCGCCACTTCAGCACCACCATTGTTTTGGGGAGCAAAACAGACCAAAACAATCACAGCCATGCGAGGCAGGGTTGCAAAATCACAAATGGCTGGGAAGGAATAATTGCAGCGGTGGCTCTCTACCCTTCTGCAGAAACACAAACTATATAAGGGCAATGCAGAGTCATCCAGGTGAGATTTGTTTCCTCTACTGAACCCACTGTCACTTTTCTCTCTCTGTCATGTAGATGAAGAAGATAGCTCCTAGAATGATGTACTCCTGGCTGCAGACTGCCGAGTGCCTTCTCCAGGATGACCATAGCTGCACCTGGGTCCTGCATCAATGCTGGGCAGCCTGCCCAAGAACACTGCACCTTACTTACACCCCTTTTCCCATGCCACTTTTGTAAATAAAAGAGAACTTTTTATAAATGGCATCACAAACCCACCACAAAATAGACGTGACATTTCAAAACACTCGGCTCAATGAGTTAAATACAATGAGTTAAATTCTACTTCTTTTTATTCTTCTGGACACTTTTTTTTTCTAGTCCCGCACCATTTGTGTCATGTATGTGGCCCCATCGAGACACATGCTATTATTTTTCAACTCACTGCTTTGTCCCATAGAGAATGAATGGGGAATAAAACACAGGTGTTACAGCTTGGATGTTGTTCGGATGACAAGCTCGTATCACGTATCCTTTCATACGTCTTAGTTAGACCTGGCATATTTATGTCGCGTTTGGGAATTTTTGCCCCATAGTAATGGGAAATTTTGGACTTCACTAACCCCCACACCATCAGAGACACAGACATGAATATTAGAGATGCACCAATTTCCCACTATCGGCTATCAGCCAATAGTTTAAAAACATCTGATGATCAGGGCCGATAGTATCCTGTCAATAAAAAGAGGGTGGGAAAACACACTGATTTTGTAAAGATGATGTCTCTTGTGTGGAGTGATGACAAAACTGCAGTTTGTAAGCTCTGCACTGCTAAAATGTTTACACCGGAAGTAGCACCAGTGAAATGAGTTTTTTGTTTACGAGACCAGTTACTTGTCTAACAACTTGTTGAAATGGAGAGAATAAAGTTTTTTTTTTTTTTTTTTACATTTCTGTCAGAATTGTAGAATTAATTATTATTAATTGAAAAAAAAAAGGCATTAAAGGCAGAACTATTAGTAACGATTATCAGTATCAACCGATATCACTCTGAATAATCGGTTATCGGGACACTATTTTTTACCTCGGTAAGTCCCACACTTTCTAACTGCCCGCATGTCCTCATGAGACTGATGTATATAAAATATATATAAAATAAACACAAGGGTCACAGACAAACTGACCAAACATGGCCATCATATGAGGTTCAGTTCAGAGCACAAAGAAGTGACATCTCCCATCTGTGTAAATGCATCAACACACTCAAGGACAAATGTGCATAAACATGGAACACACACATACCGAAGGAAAATTAGAACATTAAAAATAGTAATAAGAATATAAAATATTATAAAGATAATATATGGATATCATGAAGTGTGGAATCGGTATAACCATATTTAAAACAGAAATGTAGAGCAATTAATTAAATAAACCAGAGATACCGAAAGAACTGGGTCCAAGTGCACTCACGTGATTAAGGCCCCGGTTTGTTATGAATTTGAAGTTTGTTTATGTTTCTATGGTATTTCAGCCAGCTAGATCTTAAAACTATGGGATTGCGATAAGGGGCTTGTTGTGTTCTATGGGAGTCCCGATAAGGAGAGTATAAATAAAAGAGTTTTAAATCTGTTTTTTTGGGGGAATCATGACTGAGAGCTCTCATTCGTGTGACTTCTGGAGTGTTGAACGGAACGAATAAAATGGACCCTTGCTTTTTTTTCCTCACCTACTGGCCTGTTGTCTTTTTTTGTTCTTCAGTCTGCAATTTAATATGTGAGTATTTCTTCCTAGTATAATTTCTAAGTGTCTTTGGGTAATTTTGGGTAAATAGGCTAAGTTTTAGACACAACAAGACATTAAGCTATGCAGTAACCTACTAAGTTATGAAAGGATGTTGACTAGTATTCCAAACTAACATCCTAGTTTAATAATAATGCTTTTATGTACAATGGTAATAGGCTGTGTCCCAGGCTCATCATTTGTCAGCCGAATTACTGGTTTCACTTGCTTCTTAGAACTAGCTCTTGATCTAAGATCCCTAGTTATCTTTGGGGTATTCTTTGTCGTAGCTTTAGGAGTATTAATAGGGTTGGGATACCTGTCGAGTTCTAGCTCAGATTCAAAGTGGTCCGAGTCAGTGGTGTTGACACTGGCCATGTCATCTGACTGATCATCCTCCTCCACTGGGTCATAGGAATCATGACCATTATGCTCCTTGGGATCAGAGACTTCATCATTCTGTTCGTGGATGGATATCTCTTCCACATCTCTTGGCTCATGAACAGAGAGCTCCTGTTCATCGTTACTGTAATCCATTGCAACAGACTCACCAAAGCGCCTCTTTTCCACAAGCTGATCCAGGTAATCTCTGTAGGATCAATAGGTCCTTTCATGCTCCACTTCTGAAGATGAATCGGATTCCTCTTGGTGCAATTTGGGTTTTGTTTCCCTTGGTTGTCTGTTCCTCTGTAAACTTGTCTTGGGATTAACTGGTGTCTCCTTTTGAACTTTGCCATCCGGGATTCTCAGGGACTGACTAATGGGTAAGAGATGGTCTCTGTGCAGCGTCCTGATTCCACCTTTTCCCTCCTCAGGCTTTACACGGTATACAGGTAAATTGGGTAGTTTTCCTACCACCACATGTGGCACAGAACTCCAGCGGCTGTCAAGCTTGTGTTTGCCTTTAAGCCCCAGGTTTCTCAGTAGCACTCAGTCTCCAATGTCAATGGTATGGAAACGTACCATCTGATCATATGCTCTTTTATTTCAATTATGTGTCTTATCTGCCGATTGGCTGGCTAAGTGATAGGCAATTTGCAAATCTCCTTTCAACTTCTCAACATACTTTGAATAGTATTAGTAACCCATTCCATTACGTAAGATTCCGAAGCAGAGGTCGACTGCCAGTCTGGGTACTCTGCCAAACATCAGTAAGCACGGTGAGTATACCATTGCATCGCATTTCCCACTGTTGTATGCATGGACTACATATGGCACATGTTGACTCCAAGAATGTTTCTTATCCTGCCCTGAGGTTGCAAGCATGGAAAGCAGAGTGTGGTTGAATCTTTCAGGCTGAGGGTCTCCTTGAGGATGATAGGGTGTGGTTCTAGATTTCCATACCCCCAGGATCATCAAGAGCTCTCTTATCAACCTGCTCTCAAAATCTCGTCCTTGGTTTGAATGTATTCTGTTGGGCAGACCATAATGCACAAAGTAATTCTCCACCAAAATTTTGGTTACGGTGATTTTTCGTAGGAAACATCTGTGTGTATCTCGTAAAATGGTCCATCACCACTAAAACATTGCTGATCTCCTTTGAGTCAGGTTCCATGGATAGGAAATCAATGCAAACCCGATCCATAGGACCATTACAATCTGATGTAAAGGGTCAGTTTTTTTTAAGGGGTCTTGCGCATGATACACTCTCCACAATTCTTGACATACTGTTCAGCATCTACAGCCATCTTGTGCCAATAAAACCTACTCTTTAACAGGTCTGTGGTTCACTCCACTCCGAAATGACCCATGTCATCATGTAAGGAGTATAGAACAACCCCTCTGAACTCAGCAGGCAGCACGAGCTGAGTTACGGGCTCTCCCAAGGGTTTCTTGCTCGTCCGTTGCAACAGTCCATCCTTCATCACAAGATGGTCCTTCTCACGCTTCATCAGCATCAACTCAGGGTCAGTAGTTTTTTATTTGGGCAACTTTCCTTGCTGCAAGGCTTCAATCACTCTCCGTAGGTGTTAATCCTTCCTCTGAGCCTCTATCAAATCAGCTTTGACATCTATCTCAATGAAAGTAATTCAAGGTGACTAGGGAAAGCATAGACATCAGGGATGTACTCAGCGGAGGGTCCCAGCTGATCAATAAATCTTGGTGGCATACCAGATGACTCAGTAGTGCAGAGCCGTTGACAGATGGACTTTACTCCACTCTGAGGTATCTCCTCCCATGTTCCTCTATCCACCTCATCAGCCATGTTTCTGGATAACAGGTCCGCATCAATGTTATTCTTGCCAGGCCGATACTGAATATCAAAGTCATAAGTGGCTAAAGCGGCCAGCCAACAATGTCCTGTTGTGTTAAGCTTGGCTGTCGTTAGCACATACGTAAGTGGATTATTGTCCGTACGTACAGTAAATTTAGCTTCATATATAATAGTGGAATTTATCCAAGACTGCCCACTTTAATGATAAAAATTCAAGTTGGTGAAATGGGTAGCGCTGTTCAGTGTCACTCACTTTTCTGCTGGCAAATGCCACCGGCCTTTTAACAGCACCAAAAACAGCACCGAACCCTTTTAAGCAAATCCACTAGTATGTAGGGTTGGCGATTTGATTCCCGGCCCGGATGACTCCACATGCCGAAGTGTCCTTGGGCAAGACACTGAACCCTAAATTGCCCCCGATGGAAAGCTAGCACCTTGCATGGCAGCTCTGCTACCATTGGTGTGTGAGTGTGTGTGTGACTGGGTGAATGAGACACAGTGTAAAGCGCTTTGGATAAAAGCGCTATATAAGTGCGCCATTTAAGCTTGCATGGGTGTGGAGAAAATAAGGCTTGTTGGCATCTGCAAAAGCTAACACTGGAGCATTGGTAAGGCACTGGATGATCATGATACATGCACATGGGGCTCAATTTCCAAATGGTCTTTCCTGATTCTCTGGACCAAGTCAAACACTTGGACATGATATTTATTAGAGATGTACCAATATTAAATTTCTCAGCCGATACCGATAACCGATTATTCAGAGTGATATCGTTTGATACTGATAATCGATACCGATAGTTCTGCCTTTTATGCCTTTTTTTTCACTAGATGATCAGACTCTTTCAAATAGGTCGTTGTCTTCTCTTTAGCTTGCTTCTTTCATTTTTGCATGGGTGCATAACCTTTAGTGAGTTTGATGAGGGGTCTGACAATAGCGGCTATTCATGAAGAAGATAGAAATAGCAAGGATACTGGTCTCCGTATTTACAGGCAATGGTAGACAATTTTTGTCTGAGTGTGAAATGTGTGCTAAAAGTAATGTCAGAAAGGGAACATCAACACCTATAGGGCATGTGTCAGTACCTGAAGGACCATTCAAACACCTGGTGATTGATTATATAGATATGGTGACACATGTAAAAGGTAAAAGGTACATGCTGGTGATAATAGACAGATTCAGCAGGTGGGTGGAGGTAACCCCATCTGCAGATCAAGTGGCTGGGACAGTGTTTAAATTTTTGACCAAAGAAGTAATTACCAGATTTGGCATACCGTTGCATATTTCGGCATTTGTTTAAAAAATGTTACAGTAACTGTGAATAAATTACAATTTTTCATTTATTTATCACCCTCAGTCACAGGGAATAGTGGAAAAGGTAAGTGATACCTTTACAGCTAAGCTACACTTTGTGCTGACGCTGAACTTATTTCGGTAGATGCTCTACCTCTTGCACTAATGACCTATCGCATGCAGACTAACGGAAATTTGCAACTAACACCGCATGACCTACTTACGGGTCGACCCATGTCTGTGTCAGAGATCTGAGAGATCCTTATGAAGGACCACCACTGAAGCAATTGCAAATGGAGCTTAAGCTTATATGAAACCATTAACTACTATACGTACAGCTACCTGTTCACAGGAACAAAACCAAGGCCCAAGAGAAGAAATGGTGGTCCCTTGTCCAGTGGCTTCTGCGTCGAAGACAGACATTGTCAGGACATCCCCGGGGGAAAGGAGCGGATGGAGCTTTTATTTTTTATTTTTGCATTTTTTTATTTTTCCGTTTTTGAATTTGTACATTTTATTCCTATGTAATTAAGTCTGCTTAAGAGACCTGATGATCACTGCCTGATGTATCACTGTAACCAAACTGAGAAAGTTGTTTTGTACACATGTTTAGTCGTCATGCTTACATACACTGTTTTAATTTTGTGGTTAGGGAAAGGGAGACAGAAGCTTTTACTCCTCTTTAGTCAATGGGAGAGGAGATGTTTGGTTCTGATCTTCAGAGAGAGTGGTTTCAGGATTCGGTCCTTGATAATAGGCTGACGTGATCATACGTTGATCACTAGTTAGTATAAATGAGGGGACTGGATTGTGGGATTACTCTCTCAGGCTAGGTGGGGCTTAGTAAGCCCAAGAGGGTGAAAATATATAGAAAATATACATTAAAAATATCTATGATGTGTTAATGAAGTATGTATAACTCACTTTTTAATATGTTAATGATGTATTCAATGTGTCACCTACATTTAAACATTTAGACTATTTACTTACAGTATGATTGAACATTTAGAATTTACTGTTCTTGATTTAAAAATGTAGAATAATGTTTCATTGGAATGTGGTCTGAAGTGTGCTGTTAATGAAAGTCGTGCCCCCTGGTGAAGTAAGGTCATGAGAGAATGCAAGGACTACTCTAAGTGTGTGCATTACGTGTTTGTGTTTGTTTGAAACAGCCATTTGAGGCAATAAAATGCAATAAACTGGGAACTTTTCCGGAGCTGGGGGTTTGAGCAAAAGGTTTAAACAAAAGCCCCCAGGGCTTGCAGATGTCACGATTCTAAGGATTCTGGACTCCATTTCCCATCAGCCACTGCAAGTCACATGTTTTTGTGCACCTGATTCACATTTTGGTTAATGAGCACTGGTGGGTATATATAGTTGGGTTTTGCACT
>JAFFST010054130.1:64152-74953 GCA_022414735.1 Noturus placidus
CGCCATCCTGCTCCGCTGTGGACGTCTCTCTGCCTCTTTGTTACGCTGATGACGTCGCTCCCCTTCTTTGCTGTGCTCAGTGGGTCGCTCCCCCTTCCTGCTCCACGGAGGACATCGTTCCCCCCTCTTGCTCCGCGGAGAGCTTCGTTCCTCGCTTGGACCTCGCGGTGGACCTCGCTCCCCTCACTGGCCTCGCGGAGGACATCGCTCCCCTCACGGGCCTTGCGGTGGACCTCGCTTCGTTTTCCTGCACCCCTGGTTACTGCGCGCTCTTTCCCTGCTCGGCGAACGTCGTCGCTCTGCCTTCCTGTGCTGAAGTGAACTTCGCGCAGCCTTCCTGTGCTGATGTGGACTTTGCTCGGCCTGCTTGCTTGGCTGGGGACGTTGCGCCCTTCTGTTCTGCGGTGGTTGTCGCTCTGCCTTCCTGTTCGTCTGCGGACTTCACCCTGCCTTCCCGTGCGGCTGGGGTCTTCGCTTTGCTTTCCTGGCCTGCTGTGACTGTCTCGCTGACTTCGTGCTTCTCTGGGGATTTTGCGCTGCCTTTGTGCGCTGCTATGGACATTTTATGGCTTACTGTGCTATGTTCGTCCTTCTGCCTCCCGGCGCCGTTGTGGGGATCGTGCTGTCTCCTGGTTGTTCTGGGCTCGTTTTGCCCGATGGACCTGGGCCGCCTGGGGGTGGGAACTTGGTTTGGGCACTCCGGAGTAGTGCCCTTGGGGGGGGTGTTCTGTCACGGTTCTAAGGACTCTGGACTCCATTTACCTTCAGCCACTGCAAGTCACATGTTTTTGTGCACCTGATTCATGTTTTGGTTACTGAGCACTGGTGGGTATATATAGTTGGGTTTTGCACTTAGTCTGGGTCTTTCGTTAATTGTGTTTAGACTCCTGTTTCTGTGTTCCTCGGTGTTTTGTTTCATGCCCGTGTTTTCATGTATCAGTCCTAGTGCTAGTTTAATGCTTCTGTGTTTAGGTGGGTTAGTGGTTTTTGTCTTTGTTTTGAATTGTTATTATAATAAAATATTGAAAATCCAGCGATTGCATCCAACCCCTTTACGCGCCCGTTACAGCAGATCTGTGATAACAGAATTAATAAGAATTCAAAAGCACCAGGATAAGGTGAAATAGGACAATAAAAACCCCCAGCTCTGGAAAAAAACTAACTTTTGAAGAATTATACAATTTACTGTGCATGTCCCACAAACGTATTATCCTATGGGTGTAAATAACTAGTTAAGGCGATGGTGATTGGTCCCGGTTAGTTAAATGCCTAGGGTTAATTTTACTGCTTGAGGAGGGAACTTTAAAAATCAATGTTGTGTGTGTACGAGCAGGCTCTCTGCAGACAGTTACACTTTGTTGATTTCCAATAAAGTTTCTTGAATTTGAATTCCAGAAAACTCTAAGACTCTGAAGATTTTTATTTTTGGCTTAAAGGTTGATTTTATTTTCCGACACTATAAACCTCCAATAATATCCACAGAATCCCAATTAAGACCTCAAGGAATTCAGATCCATGGGCCAAGGCCAGTGGGTGACAGCCTCAACTTTTCCAGGATCTGTACCAATGCCCTCTGCCGATACTATATGCCCCACATATTTCACCTCAGGTTTGCGAATCTGGCATTTGCCTAAAGAGAGCTTTAATCCTACCTCCTCCAGTCTGTCGAGCACCTTGAGAAGCCTCTCTTCATGTTCCTCCAATGACTTTCCAAAGACTATTAGGTCATCTAGGTAAATCAGTAACTGGAGAAGGATCTTGTCACACACTGCTCGCTCTGTCAGTCATTGGAATGTTCAGGTCAATATCCGCTAGCGCTAATCGCCGTGACCACTCTCGGAAAGATCTCGTTTCTGAAATTTGTATAGGAAGCTCTACACCCTTCACTAGTCCCACATCCCACTCATTTAGAGAAAACACACTGGCTCGTTTTGACAGCTTTTGTCTGAGTCTAGTTTTCCACTGTTCGGGGATGGGTGAATACTCAAAATTTATCTCTGTTTACTTCTGAACTAGGCATTACCATGGGTTTTAGCAGCACCCCAGCCAACAGTGGAACCATTTGTGAAGCTTCCACCATCAGCACTTTTTTTTTTCAAAGGGCGTCTCTAGCTCTACCCTACATACAGCATGACAGTTACAACCAGCAGGTAAGGTCAAAGGGCCAGGCCCCATCCACTTGACCCATGCCACTGGTGTCACCCTCTGGGCTGGGTCTTCAGCTCGGATACCTAAGGTTTGCACAATATCCAGCCCGGCTGCCTCTCTACACAGTTTAGCCAACCGCTTAAAGAGACTAGCATTGGTGCCCAGGATAACCGGAATCTGGTTTGGAGCTCTTTGGACCCAGTAACACTCTATGGAAACTCTTTATCTACTACTACATAGCCAAGATAGGGATAGCTAGTTTCACTTAGACCCCATATAGCCAGGCCAGATACAGGATGAATCATGACATTTGACAACTACTGCTTATACCAGTTCTCAAAGATGATCGTTACATGTGAGCCACTATCCAACAAGGCACTACACTGTTGGCCATTCATTCTCAAGTACACTTTGGAGGATGGACCCATTAACCCTTTTTTTAATTGAGCATACGGTACCAGTACTGTCATCTTCTTGGTTTCGTGATTGTCCCCTTTTGGCTTTCTTGAGAGAGCAAATAAATTTTTTAATTACTCTGTTCTGATTTTCAGCACTCTGATACTTGTTGGCAAAATGTCCATTTTCACCACACTGGTAGGATATGCATTCTTCTGAGTCTCGACAAGGCTTAGATGGCTTTTGGTTGTTTCCCTTTTGAGCAGGTTTTAATGGTTCTACCCTCAATGTATTAGTCGGCGTTGGCCCTTTTCAATGACATGTTCCGCTGTAACCTTTTGACTTGTTTTTTTCAAAGCTGCTACCGCTTTAGTTTCACGGCTTTCAGCCACAGGCATTTTGGATACTGGACTAGTCCCGTTATCGTCTGCCACTTCTTGATGGGGTTTTGATGTAATTGAGGCAAACTTCAATTTAAGCTCTTTAATCTCTGCTTTCAAACTCTGTAAGGCAGTCAGATGCCTGTCCACGTCTGGGTTAGCAAGACCTCTATGTGCAGTTAGACTAACCTTGACTCTAGCGGTGGCGAACTCCTCTTCAGCCCGAATTTCGGCCAGCAGCTCTAAAAACATTGGAGGATTCTGCTTTCTTTCCCTTAGTTTTAGCTGAACTAGCATCAAATCCAAATGTATGGCACCCCGAAGTAGCTGCTCTACTCTGGCTGTATCCACACGACTGGCAGGAACACCCCCTTTACTAACCACCTTTGTCAGAGACTGCTCTAATCGCCTCAGGAAGGCAGGGAGTTTCTCATATTGGCCTTGTTGCAATAGCCTAAAATCAAAGTAGAGGTCTTCACCTGATTCGGCTGTTCTGAGTGCACTCTTAATAGCATCCAAGAATTTACGAGGTGTAACGTCGGTATCAGCTGTCCGCACATCTTTTATTACAGCGATAGCTTGCCCTCTAAGAATTTGCATAATCCTCCGTCACTTTTCTTAGGCAGAGCAATCACTCTCTTCCACCATCAAGCGAGCCTGTTCGACCCAATGCTCCAACCTTGGAGGAGCTGGTAAAGTGTCAGAGAACATCCTCAAGCCACGATAACTACTATTCTTTTCTGAAGGCTTCTCTATTTTTGACAACAGGTCACCAACAGCCTGAATGATGGACTAAGCAGAGCCACTAGATGTTGATGCTTCAAGCAGGACTTTCAATGGAGTTTGTGCATCTTCATCTAAAGCGGGAGCTTCTGTTGCCATGATAGGCCAAACCTCATCGGAATGGGTGTGCATTACTTCATACAGGACCTTGGTTGGATCAATCTTCTCTTTACATTCACACAGTACTGTTAGTCGGTCAAGTGTTGTATTAAACTTTCTTCCTCTCGCCCTTGTCCCAAAGCCTTGATAGTTTCCAGAGCTTCCTCTATCAGAGCAACTTAAAACTCTTCGGGAACAACTGCTAGCAATGTGTGGGTTTTATCGAGAGAGTCCCCTTTACACCACTCTATAATTTCACTGACTGAAGTTCCATGGTAATATACCGTTGCCTATCAGTATTATGAAATTGTGGTTGGGAACTCAAAAAAAGGCCTGGATGTAGCTTGCGTGCGTAGAAGCATAAAACAAAATGGATGCTTCACCACTAGGGCAAGAACAAAAAAATGGTACCTGGACACGAATGGGGTCACAGTCATGCAGGGTCGTTGCAAGATATGAAAACGAAAAGAAGATTCACATACGAGTAGTCATCCATGAAGTCCACAGCTCCTTTCACCGTGACAAACACAGTCTCTGCTCCTCCAGTCGGCTGTTCACTAACTTATTAGCAAAGTCCACGTGTGCCTTAGTCCAAGTATTAACAGCTAGCTCTTAGCTATTATACTCTTTCCGCAGTAATATAACTTTTCTCTGAGGATATACTCTCCACAGATAGCTTATTACATCACTACAGTTACTTATAGTGCTCTGGTCGACCACTTAAGTTGCAGTCGGGGTAATTGAAAGAAAGAAAAAACCCCTCTCTCTCTCTCTCTCTCTTGCTGTTTTTTTTTTTTTCCTGACCGCCCGGTGACCTGTAACTCCCTCCTGATTGATCCGTTAACACAACCAATCAAACTGACCCATTGTACATCCACTCCCAAGCACACAGGTAGTATAACATCACACATAACATTTTTAACCCTTTAAATCTGTTTAATAACTTTTTCTTTGAATAAAACAACTTAAACAAGGACACTATTTTTCACCTGGCTACATATCCTCCATACACACTCATTGAGAGATCAGTAGCAGGAGGCAACATAAACATAAACATAAACAGCAGTCTAATCACCAAACTACTCCAGCCATGTCATACATCAAAACGATCAGCTCAGTGAATAGAATTCATTACATTGGATGAAAATACCCTCAACTCTGTGCAGAAATACGTTATGGGTATTTTAGTGATGTCAAATGCACGTTAACCCTCCAAATAAGTGGAATCACAAAAACACCACAACATAGACATGACATATCAAAACGCTCGGTTGAATGAGGAGAATTGAATTATGGGTATTCTAGTGATGTCATATAAATACTGAGCAATATCACATACATGTTAATTGCCTAAATAATTAGAATAATAAAACTACTGCATCATGGTGTCACGCCTCGGCCAGCAAATGGCACCAAAACACGAACTCTGTCTGGCCACGTGACTTTGTTTTGGTTAACCTTCGCTTCCTGCTCTGAGAGAACATTATGTAATTATGATTTGCACCTGTTGTCTCTTGTTTAATCATGTTGGATACTTAAACTTTTCAGTTCGAAGCACACATTGCGTGTTATTGTTTAAGCTGATAGAGTCTGTTTGAATGTTTGTATATTTAAAACATTATATGTTTTATGGAGACTTTGGGTGGGCATGTGTCTGGGGATTGTTGGGGGGGAGGGTGAGGTGGTCTCACTTCGGCTCTAATTGGCTATTTATATCCCTATGGTTTACTTTATTTAAATGGTTAGGAGTAATATTGATCCTAGCACGGATAGGATAGGCACGCCTTTAATAATTATTAGTTGGAATGTCAGAGGTATGGGTAAGGGTGTGACAGAACCCCCCTTTGAACCCCTCAGTTCAAAGCGCACGTTGCACGTTGTTGTTTAAGCTGAGAAAGTCTGTTTGAATGTTTGTATATTTGAAAGCCTGTTTGACTGGTCTGTTTTGAGTTCGTGTAGTAGAGGGTATTATCCCCACGTTAGCACTTAGCCATGAATGCTAAGTAGGTCTTGTTCATGTTTTGTTTTTTTTTTTTGTTTAATACTAAAAAGACTCCTGCACTTACTTCCAGCCTTGTCCGTATCATGACAGAATAACGTGCCTCTCACCATGGAAGTAGCGGGAGCATCAGAGTTTTGTTTTGCTTAGGATTTCCCCATGAGGGAGGAGTATTATGTCTGGCAGCGCAAACCAAACAAGGCAAGCCAAGCAGAGCAACAGAGGCTTAGCTGAATTAACGCGGCTATAGCGCAGGTATGGCAACAGACGGAACAGTTCAACTGGCTGAAGCAATTCGGAGGATGCGACCCACAGCTGCTTACGCTATTCCAGGAGCACCTCATCGAACAGATAGATTAACTCGAATACCTGGTAGCACAACATCAGCAGCTGCAGCAGGCCCCACCTTGCGCCATGTTATCTCCCGTACCGGGCACTTCATCCATGTCTCGGCCTGAGAGCCCTGTTTCGCACGTGCCCACACCTGAGAGCCCTGTTTCACACTTGCCACGCCTGAGAGCCCTGTTTCACATGTGCCCACGCCTGAGAGCCCTGCCTCACCCGTGCCCACGCCTGAAAGCCCTGTCTCACCCATGCCCACGCCTGAAAGCCAGGTTTCACCAGTGCCCATGTCCACGTCCCAGAGCCAAAATATGTCCACGTCCCAGAGCCAAGATACATCCACGTCCCAAAGCCAAGTTACGTCCACGTCCCAGAGCCATGTCCCGTCCCAGAACCATGTCACGCCTCATTTTTTTTTGGGGAGGCACGGGTGTCCATGGAGCTCCAGCCAGAGGCTTACATGGCAGCCTCTGGCACTACAGCGACGGTGGAGCTCCAGCCGGGGTCTAAGATGGCAGCCTCTGGCACTACAGTGACGGCGGAGCTCCAGCCGGGGGCTGACATGGCAGCCTCCGGTGCTACAGAGACAGCGGAGCTCCAGCCTGAGGCTAACATGGCAGCCTCCGTCGCTACAGAGACCGAGGGGGAGGTCTCAGCCCCTCAGGAAGCGGACAAGCCATCCTGCACCACAGCATCTGCTGCACTGTTCCCCTCTTCAGCGGAAGCGGCATCCTGTGTTCCTGAGCCGCGGCGTCCTGCATTCCTGAGCCACGGCAGGCAGCGTCCTGCGTTCCTGAGCCACGGCAGGCAGTGTCCTGCATTCCCCAGCCGGAGTCCTATGTTCCTGAGCAGCCGGAGGCTGCACCACGACCTTCCACATCAGTGGGGGTGTTCCTACCACCTGCTGCCAGGCAAAGACTGTATCGGTTCCTGTGGCAGCAAGAGGACATTCTACCCAGGGGCCAGGGACCCCCGGGGGGGGGGGGGGGGGGGTTGTTGTTGGTTCTCGGGGACGAGCACCTTTGGAGGGGGGTTCTGTCACGCCTCTGGCAGCAGATGGCACCAAAACACGAACTCTGTCTGGCCACGTGACTTTGATTTGGTTAACCTTCGCTTCCTGCGAAGAACATTATGTAATTATGATTTGCACCTGTTGTCTCTTGTTTAAGTTAATCATGTTGGATACTTAAACTTTTCAGTTCGAAGTGCACATTGCGCGTTATTGTTTAAGCTGAGAGAGTCTGTTTGAATGTTTGTATATTTGAAACATTATATGTTTTATGGAGACTTTGGGTAAGCATGTGTCTGGGGATTGTTGGGGGGAGGGTGAGGTGGTCTCACTTCGGCTATAATTGGCTATTTATATCCCTATGGTTTACTTTATTTAAATGGTTAGGAGTAATATTGATCCTAGCACGGATAGGATAGGCACGCCTTTAATAATTATTAGTTGGAATGTCAGATTTATGGGTAAGGGTGTGCTTTATCACCTCTGCTTTTTGCTGTCGGTATTGAGCCGCTGTCTATCGTATTAAGAACTTCTCCCCTGTTTAAAGGAATAGTTTGATACGGTGTAGAATATAGATTGTCACTATATGCTGAGGATTTATTATTGTATTTAAGAGATCCTATTGCCTCTATGCCTGCTGTCTTTGGTGTTCTGGAGACCTTTGGTGTTGTCTCTGGTTATAAATTAAATTTGGACAAAAGCGACTGTTTTCCTGTCAATACTGCAGCATTTTCTCTCCAACAGTCAGATATACCTTTTCAATTTATTCAGTCAGGGTTCAAATACCCAGGTATCAATGTGACATGTTCTTTAACTAATCTTTTATCAGCTAATTTCACTCCCCTTATCTCAAAGCTTAAATCCAAAATTCAAAGTTGGGGTAACCTCACCCCTACCTCTAATTGGCAGGATCAATGTCGTCAAAATGAATATATTACCAAAGTTTCTTTTTTTGTTTCAACAAGTTCCTCATTTTCTGAAAAAATCATTCTTTGATTCATTGGATAAGATAATTAGTATGTTTATTTGGAGTGGGACGCCACCAAAGGTTCATAAATCCTTATTGCACAGATGTAGACTTAGTGGAGGCCTTCTATTAAGCAATTTTCAATTGCTTACAATTGTAAAGATAAGTGAAGTGTGTGCCTCCTGAACAGGCTTGGGAAAGCTTGTTTTCAAACAGTCCACATCAGAGAGGAATGATTTCTAGAATTTATGATTTTATTCTGGTGCTAGGTAGTGAGGCGAACACCAAAATTAGGAATGCATGGGAAACAGATTGGGAGTACAGATAAGTGAAGAGTGTTTGGAACATGCTATAGGAAGGGTACAGTCTACCACTTCTTGTGCTCGTCTTGGACTTATCCAGTTCAAAGTTTTTCACAGAGTCCATCTGTCCAGTTCGAGACTTTCTGTAATACTTCCGGACGTTGAGGACAAGTGTGGTAAATGTCATGGCTCTCCCTGTCTCTTGGCCATATGTTTTTCTTCTGCCCTGATCTTCATCGTTTTTGGTCTGTTTTATTTATTTTTTTTTACCATTATGTCCACTATTCTCAGGGTAGATTTAAAACCTCGTCCATTGATTGCTGTATTTGGGATTCCTGATGCTTCAGTTCCATTGAGCTCGATACAAAAGTTATTGCTTTCACATCCCTTATAGCAAGATGTTCCCTACTGTTACATTGGAAGTCTGCTAAATATCCATCTATCTCCCAGTAGCTAAAGGACATGATTTTTTTTTAAATAAGATATACGATAATAAGATATACAAAAAGGGGTTGTACTGACAATTTTTTTTTTTTGTAAATGGCAACTGTTTCTTTCATATTTTATGGAGGTACAGACACTCCCCACTTAAATTTTTATGCCTGTTGTTGGGTTTTACAATATCTATATAACCAGCGATAATTATTGGTTAGCCATGATGAGCCAGGGTGGAGAGGGAGTGGGGTAGGTTTGTCTTCGGGGTGGCGTGCGAGGGTTTGCTATCGGGGTAAAAAAATTGATTCTGTACAGATTTATTGTGTTGTATTCTGAAAAGTGTCTGTGAATCAATAAATTGTTACATTAAAAAAAAAAAACAATGATGAATTTGGCATGTCTGTGGTTTTAAGGATGCTGATGGTAAGCCAGTTTACCATGCTACACTGGTCTCTGATTTGTTAGAATCTTGCTTGCTTCCAAAATAACTTGATGTAGTTAAATTTGTGGACATGACCCAAGCGATTCAGAAACTGCAAGGGGCAACTGTCTGGCTACCAAAGTAGCGAAATGGGCAGCCAAAGAGGGCTCATCCTTACCTCATATTGAAAGCTCAACTGTGTTTGACCTTTTCTTGAATGTTCATGTCCCTAGCGACATTGACATCGTATTCCTACAGTCTAACACCACAGAAAATGACCTGTCTTTTTGGTTTGCTTATAAACGTACGCCTGGGGCAGATGGTATTATGCTGTGTCCTCAAGGTTGTGTGACACTGCCTGTTTCTGTTTTACCTTTTCTTGTGTGCCATTTTCAGTGTTTCCCATGCCATACAAAAGGGTGTGATTAATAATATCAACACCCAGTTCTGCATCCGATACATCAGAAAGACTGTCAAACTTCTCAACGCTTGATAATCTGTGCCAGGGCAAATGTGCAGGGCAAAACAGCTAAACATGATGCCTTACCCTCACCTGCTGCACCCTTTCAGAGTTTATGGACTGACTTCACACACATGTCACCAGTAAGAAACCTGAAATATCTTTTGGCAATAGTTGACAAATTCTCCAAGTTGATCAAGGCTTTTCCATATGTAAAGGAAAATGCAAATACTGTTGTCAAAATTCTTGCTAAATAAATAATACTGTGATATGGCATACTACAAACAATTGACAGTGATAATGGTACCCCATTTGTGTCAAAGATAACTCAAAAGCTTTGCAAGTACTTCAACATTGACTGGAACTTTCACATATCATATCATCCACCAAGTTCAGGTATTGTTGAACGAAAGAAACACACAATCAAGGACAGACTCACAAAGGCAATATTAGAGACAGGCACAAATTAGGTCAACTTGTTACTATCCATCCTTTGCAAGATTAGATTGACGCCGCATCCTAAATCACAATTGTCACCTTTTGAAATCAAAATGGGCAGATGATTTCCTTGGATTAAAGGTAACAATGGTCTTTCTTTTACAGGAGATCTGGACATGATTGTATGCGATTACACACAGACATTGATTGGAAAATTAAACAGTGTGCATTGTAATGTTTCTGCCCCTCTCCATCTGCCTGCAAAAAGCCTAATCACTCCTTTCTCCCAGGTGATACAGTGCTGGTGAAAAGTCTCAATCCAAGGAAGGTTGGCAAAGAAGCAACCATGGCTCCATATTTATCAAAGATTGGTACTGGGTCTGTGGCTCTAATGGCTACTTTTATCTTCCATTTAATTGGTCTGGTGTCTGTGCCTTTACATCCTTAAGAAATCAAATTACCATTATCTCCTTTGTCCATGCTGATAGATTCAAGCACTCAATAAAATCTGACAACGAATTCCCTCCACCTGAACACCAGATAAAATCTAAAGGGTCTGTCAGAGATGCCCAAACTAGGGCCCGTAGGCCAAAGTTGGCATGCGGTGATTTTGATTTAGCCC
>JAFFST010054130.1:89441-110116 GCA_022414735.1 Noturus placidus
CTCTCGATGTGCAAATCTGATAGAGACATACCCCAAGCGACTTACAGCTGTAATCGCAGCAAAAGGTGGCACTACAAAGTATTAACTTAAGGGGGCTGAATAATTTTGCTCGCCCAATTTTTCAGTTTTTTATTTGTTGAAAAAGTTTGAAATACCCAATAAATTTCATTCCACTTCATGATTGTGTCCCACCTGTTGTTGATTCTTCACAAAAAATTATAGTTTTATATCTTTATGTTTGAGGCCTTAAATGTGGCAAAAGGTCGAACAGTTCAAAGGGGCTGAATACCTTCGCAAGGCACTGTATATATATATAAAACCTGCACAATGACTAATACAAATATTGCCCACTCATAACAAAACTGCGATTAAGAATCTCTGCAAGTTGAGATTCATGACATGGGAAGTGGCTATAAGAATATAGCAGAAGCTTTGGAATTGTTATGAATTTCAGAACAATGATCCAAAACATACATAAAAATCACCATGAAATGGTTTACTGACCACAAAATATACACGGTGTTTCGGTTCATTTTTGTTCACAGAGATGGATGCTGCAAAAAGTGCATCCTGTTTGTTTTCTCTATTTTAACACACCATTTTGTTTTTATTGTGAGTGGACACAAATAAAAGTAGACCCTTTACAGTTTTGAATGATAAAGTCTTTTTAAGTCTTCCTCTTTTCTGTAGGACCATAAATGACAGAGTATTTTAACTCGTTGCTATTAGAAAAAAAAATCCCATAGGTGCCTCTGTTGACTTTCAGTTCAACAAAATTCAGTTCTAAAGACAAGTAAAATAAAGTTCAATAAGAAAATTGAAGTAGAAATCTAGAATAGTCTCTTACAGAAAGTGTTACTAAATAAGAATGGGTCATCAGCACCATGCCCTGATGGTATTAAAGTTTCAGTAACAAATTATAATGTTTTTTTTTTTTTTTTTTTTTTTTTTTTTTTAATGATAATAGCTTTTGACTACTTTTCCTTATTGTCATGAGACACGATTCCTTGGGTAATACTGAGAACAATGATAAAAAATTATGCCATGGTGAGCTGAACTTCCTATCTGCCATTTTGAAATGCTTTGAAAACCTACTTTTTCGAACTCCCCCAAGACTATTCATCCAATTTTCACAAAAATCAATCAGATCATCACACCATCCTGCCAAAAATTAAGAAAGCTTTATGATAGACCAAACTGTTCTCGAACAATGTGCCAAGTAATTTGAATATGAGTACACCAAAATGCATGTGAGGCTATATCTCCATAAAGCATTTGCATATTCAGATCACTCTTTGTATCTTGCATAGCCATCATGACTTGAGGGTATCTGCTCAGTTTCAGAACAGTGCCACCTAGTGCTCATGAGATATGAAAAAAATGAAGAATTTTTTTTTCAATACTTGTCCAGATATTTTGTCAATTCATCACATATCCTCTTCACATTAAGCCTCACAAAAGTTATCAAAAGAACATTTAATATTCCAAACAGTTTGCTCGTAATGGGCTAACAAATATGATGGTGAATCCACCAAATAAGAAGTGAGGCTGTATCTCAGCATCAACTTTATTCCCTGACACAAACTTGGTAGTCGTGTTCAGGATGATGACCTGAGGCTATGAAACAAACAAATTTGACAGTGCCTTCCACTGGTTAAATGCTACAATAATATGTTAAAAATGCTTATATCAGACTGCCCCCCCCCTCCAACTTTTTGTCAAATTTTTGTCACAGCATCTTGAGACCTATCTGAACAAAAATTATCGAAGGCGCTTTAATATTCAAAACTGTTCTACTGTAACAAGCTGGCAAATGCAAAAAAATAAATAAATAAAAAACAAACAGTACGTGAGGATATATCTCAGCAATGCATTGATGTGAAACATTCATCATGAAACTTGATATGTGTCTTCAGTACTTTCATTTTTTTCATTATATCATTAAAAGTTTGTGCTAAATTCACAGTTAATTTTTATTACAATTAGCTGGAGTAAAATGCACACCAAAATCTGAAATTCAAATGTACTTCCTATCGACCATCTTGGATTTTGTTTAAAAATTGCAACTCCTCCTATAAATTTTTGTCCAATCATCACCAAATGTGGCACACATCATCTGCAGGAATTGAGGCTGTATCTCAGCAAGAACTTTGTGCACTGACACAAAACTTGGTATGCCACTTCAGAACCATGACCTTAGGCTGTAGAAAACAATTGGTGACAGTGCCACCTACTGGTCAAAATTTACAAGAACATGCTTAAAAGGCTTCCATCAAACTGTCTGAGCAAAAGTTATCAAAGGAATTTTGATATTCAAAAATGTTCTTTCATAATAATAATAGGCATTTTGTCTCGAGAGACAATTATTTTCTTATTTGCACCTTTTGAGGTCAGCTGTAGGTTTTGCAGTGCCTAGAAAGACTTAGTAGGCCAATTATTGAGTGGCAATCCTTGTCACAGAGATTGCAAGTGAATGCAGTGGCAGCTCCAGATGTGCTTGTTTTTTTTCCTTTACGTCGGTCCCTCTTGGTCTGCCAAACAATGCGTCTTTTCTCCTCACAACTCCTGAGGCCAATTTCTACAGCCCGCTGCCAACTGGCTCGATCATCGGCAATTTTCTCCCAGTCATTTGGATTGATGTCACAGCTCTTCATGTCCCGTTTACAGACATCTCTGAAACGCAGGGCTGGACGACCAGTGGCCCTTGTGCCTGACACCAACTAACCGTACAGGACGTCTTTGGGTATTTTGCCATCCTGCATGCGGCGCACGTGTACAAGCCATCTCAGGTTCCTATGACTGAGTAGAGAGTACATGCTGGGAATGTTGGCTAAGTTGAGAACTGAGATGTTGGAAATGCAATCTTGCCATCTAATATCGAGAATGCGCCTGAGACATCGGAGGTGGAATGAGTTTAGTCGATGTTCTTGATAGGCGTATGTTGTCCAGGACTCAGACCCATTGAGGAGGGTACTAAGGACGCAGGCCAGGTACACTTGTACTTTGGTGTTAAGCATTAGGGATTTGTTATCCCACACTTTTTTAGTCAACCTAAACATAGCTGTTGATGCCTTCCCAATGTGCCTGTCAATCTCTGTAACAAGTGACAGATTGTCGGTGATGGTAAAACCCAAGTAGACGAAATCCTGAACAACTTCCGGGGTGTAGCTGCCAATATTTATGAAAGGGGTGTCGCTGACATCCTGGCTCATGACAAAGGTTTTTTTTTTTTCAGACAAATTTTCAGGCCAAAGTTGTTACAAGCATTGGCAAGGCGGTCGATAAGTGTCTGCAAACCTTTTTCTGTGTGAGCTGTCAGTGCAGCATCATCAGCGAATAGGAGTTCTCTGATAATTACTTTGCGAACTTTGGTTTTGGATCTGAGACGACCAAGGTTGAAGAGTTTGCCATCAGATCTTGTATGAAGAAAGACTCCCTCTTCTGCTATCCCAAAGGCATGTGTGAGCATATGTGAGAAAAAGATGCCAAAGAGTGTTGGGGCAAGCACACACCCCTGCTTTACACAAGATTTGGCCTCTTTTGTACTTGGCCCCTTAATTGATGCACACAGCATCATCATTAACCAGTGTGACCAACAAAAATTGCACTCATTTTTCAAATAGCTTCTGAACAGTATGTGCTAGAAAGAAAATTATTTTCCATCTGATTCCTTGGCTCAAGACAATTCAATTGCACCCTATGACATAATTTTCTGTTAGAAAATTTTCTTTTTTCACCATTTTGAATTTTCAAAAAAAAAAAAGAAAAAACTTTTTTGAACTCCTTCTAGGTGGTTCATCTGATTTTCACCAAATTCGATTCGATTCAGATCTTCAGCCTATGAAAGCAAAACTTTTCAAAAGCTTTTTAATTGACCAAACTATTCACATTTAACGTATTAACAAATGAATAGCATGATACCAAACCGAATCTCTGCAACACTTTGGCATCACACCAAACTTTGTGTGTGGCATTGACACCCCACCCTGACCACACCACATTTATTTGGTGACAGCACCAACTATTGGTCAAACATGATAAGTAATTAAATCATATAACAATTGATTATATTTATGACTTTTCAACCATTTTGCCTAAAATCATATACAAAAGTCTAAAATTGCTCTTTTTTTACAGTTGATGCTCCCTGCCATGCTTGTTTAGTGCCTCATTTTGCCTCTTTAGTGCTTGGCCCCTTAATTGCTGCTTGCAGCTAAATTTTTTAGGGGACAAGCCCAGAATGGGTGATGGCCCCTATTATTTTTATTAGTGTTCCCATTTTTAGGCTCCAAGCACCGAAGGTGTATAAGCACCTATTGTGTCCATTAGTTTTCTTCTGCTTCTTCTTCCTCTTCTTCCACTCTTGAGTCTATAACAGCCCATAGAACTGATTGCAGTAAAGTTATTACATTTGGAACCCAGATAGAGGACATCCTGATCTGTTACTACAGCAAATTTTGGAGTTTCTAACTCAAACCATCTAGTGCCAACAACTGTCCAAATTTCCACTCATGTTTATGATAATAATATTTGAACCATAAGGGCAAATAGCTCAAGATTATTTGATTGTGACAATGATGTCATTTTCCATTATGAAAACGTTTTATTATATTGCAGTATTATGAAGGTGGAAGAAGGCAATAGAGTAAATTCTCAAATACGACACCAATGCTTTTTATTTGAGAGGAAATGTTAACAGTGCTGTCGTCAAAGGTAATAGTGAAAGGGGGAGCTTTGGAGAGTATGGACTTAAAGCCAACCAGAAGAACTTCTCTTTTATTTTGTGTTGCCATTGAGTTTTAAGAAGTGATTAGCCATCCAAGATTTGATGTCCTGAAGTCAGGTAGTGAGAACAGGGAGGTTTTTGGTTTAGTGGAAATATAAAGCTGAGTGTCATCGGCATAACTGTGAAAATGCACTCCATAATGGTGGAGACTATGTCTAAGGGGTAACAGGTAAAGAGGAGTGGTCTCAACACCAATCCCTGCAGGTGTCATAGTGCTGGCTGTAGCACCTGTGTATTTCCCCATGTTTCTCTTTACCATGTTTCCAGTGTTCTCTCTCCCTCTTCTTTATGTTTGCATGTGTGTGTGTCCCTGGACATGGCGCTCCACCTCTCGAGCATCTTTGCTGACTGCTTCATTAGAGACACGTGCGTTTTATCTACTCACCTAAGCAGTGTATACAAATATCAGTTCTACAGCCACTCATTGCCAGATTGTTCTGCCTTTCAGTGTGGTAACTTCCCGGTATACTCATGTTTTCTTTCCATGCTACTGTTTAGTGTTATTTTTCCTTGTCATATTACCCTGTGCTCATTGTATTTGTCACATTGTTCCAGGTCTACTGCTCATGCTTCCTGCTGTTTACTCCTGGCTAACTTCCTTCTACCTCTAGCCCCACCTCGCCTTTTCCGTGGCTATCCAGCTCTGCACTCAGCTCTAACACCGTGAACCTGTGGAATTCCGTGACACGGACTACACATTATCACACTCCTTTCCCACACATCCCAGCTTCCATTAGTCTTCAATAAAACCCTGTTTAATCTTCATTCCTTGAGTCTGTTCTCTGCATTTGGGTCCCTTTGTCTATGTTAATCATAACAGAATGATCTGGCCAACACAAACCCAACAGAACCAACGCAGGCAGACATGTCCCATCACGGCATTCTCCTAGATCAGCATGAACTACAACTCCATGCACTGAGAGCAAGCATACCACGATGGACCAGCTTGGGCTCCTCACCCAGCAACTCAACAGCATCCAGACACCCCCTGGCCCCAACCCAGTCTGGTCCAGTCTGCTTCTTTTCCTGGTCCACTACAGCATGAAGCTCACCTCCTCAGACCCTGATCGCTTTGGAGGTGACTTAAGGAGATGTAGATCGTTCCTCCTTCAGTGTTCCTGTGTGTTTGCTCAGCATCCTAAGACCTATACCACAGATGAAGCCAGGGTAGCATATATTGTGGGAATTCTTAGGAGAGATGCCCTAGCCTAGGTCACTGCCGTGTTTGATATGCAGCCAGCTTCGTGGTAATCTCTCTCTATTTTTTCACTGCTGAACTTTGGAATGTTTTCATCCACCCTGTCCAATGGAAGGAGGCTGCCAAGCACCTGCTTTCCCTCCACTAGGGGCCTCACAGTGTGGTGGAGTATTCTATGGAGTTCTGTGTCCTGGCCACTGAGTCTGGGTGGATCAAGGAGGTGCACTTGTGAGAAATGCTCCTGAATGGACTCAGTGAGCAGGTGAAGGATGAGTTTTTATGAAAGAGGAGTTGGACTCTCTTGACAAGTTGATTTCCCTCAACATCCATCTGGATAGCTGCATGCAAGAGCAGCACCGAGAGAGATGGCTAGTCTCAAGCTCCTCATCTTCCTCCTTGTTTGTGCCTCTGTGCCTCAGTCCAGTTCCCCCTTGTCAAAAGAAGAACGCATGCAGGTATACTGGGCCCAGCTCACCTCAGCTGAGTGAAACCACCAGTTCCAGGTTGGTGCGTGCATCTACTATGGCCAATCAGGTCACTTCATTGCCACCTGTCCTCTTCGTCCAAAAGGTGGTGGCTCACAAGTAGAAAGGGAGTTACTGGCAAGTTGAACATCTCCGGTCTCCCTGTCCCATCTCCAAATTCCAGCCATCCATCATTACAACGAAATCTCCATCCCCTACTTGCACAGGAAGACTCAGGTGCCAAGGACAGTTTTCTGGATCTGGATCTGGATCTGGATATGGCGGCTGTGGCTCAGTCGGTAGAGCGGTTTGTCCCCTAATCCACTAATCGTAGGGTTGGTGGTTCGAATCCCGGCCCGGGTGACCTTGCATGGCAGCTCTGCTACCATTGGTGTGTGAGTGTGCTCTCATTTGTAAGTCGCTTTGGATAAAAGCATTTACTAAATAAATAAATGTAAATCTGGAGTTAGCTTCCCAGTCTGGCCTCCCTGTAGATCAGGGGTTCACAATAGGTCAATCCGGTCAATCGCAAAGCTGAGCTTCTACACACTGGTTTGAGGTGGCTTAGTATGGGTAAATTCCTGCAGAGAATTGAGAGCTGTGTCCAGAGATAAGGGAGTTTTGTTTTTGCTGTTAAACATGCAGAATACTCCCAACTCTATGATGATCAGTGGCATTTTTAACCGATCTGACCAACATATTAAATGAGATTAATTTGGAGCTGCAAGGAAAAGACATATCCGTGGTGAATATGATAAGCTCAGTTAATGCCTTTAAACAGAAAATGCACCGTCTGTCTTTAAAGCTGCAGCACCACGAACTTCCAAAACCTCGCGTCAGAGCTATATACATAAACATATATTGTGTGTATATATATTTTTTCAGTATACTCTCTCTCTCTCTCTCTCTCTCTCTCTCTCTCTCTATATATATATATATATATATATATATATATATATAATGTTTCGCATTCCTAGTGTAGGTAGATCTCCTTGACTGGTCATGTTAAAAGTAGCTCGCAAGTAAAAAAAAAAAAACTCTTCCATTGCTCCTGGCTCTCTCAGGTAACCACCATGGGCAGGTCTGATTTAAACTCATCTCCTCCCCAAGTACTCCCCTGCTTTTGGACTAGTCCTGCTTAACTAAACACAACCCCCAGTTAGACTGGAAAGCTGGTCTACTGGGTTGTCAACTGGAGCCCCTTCTGCCATGGCTTATGCCTGAAATCTGCCCTTCCAACCATTACTTCCACTACAACACCTCTGACCCTAAACCCTCCAGACCTCTCATCCATGCATCCGGAGTATCTTCAGCAAGGACTGGGCCCTCTTGCTACCACCTCACCACCCGTACGACTGCACCATTGACCTTTTTCCTGTGGCCACTTTACCATCTGGTCAACAGTACAATCTGTCCTGTCCTGAGATAGAGGCCATGGAGAAATACATTCACAACTCCCTCACTGCTGGTGTCATCCAATCCTCCTTTACCCCCCCCCCCCCCCCCCCCAGGAACTGGCTTCTTATTTGCGGTCAAGGAAGACAAAACCTTCATTCTTCTATCGGTTACCAGGGCCATACAACATCACATTAAAAATAAGTACCTGCTGCTTCTCTTTAGTTTAGCCTTTTAGCCCCTGCATGAAGCCACCATGTTCACCAAAATGGACCTGCCAAATGCATACCATCTGTTCAAGATAAGAGAGGGATACGAATGGAAGCTGGCTTTTAACACCCTTCTGGGCCACTTCGAATACTCAAATATGCCTTTTGGCCTTACAAACCCTAGTCAACAACATCCTCCGGGATTTCCTGAACTTTTTTGTTTTTGGTACCTGGATGACATACTAATTTTCTCCCACACTCCTGCTGAGAACATCCTCCATGTCCATCAGGTCCTTCAGAGACTGCTTAAGAACCACTTGTTTGCCAAAGCAGAGAAGTATGAATTCCAACTCGGTTAGGTTCCTGGGGCCCGTCATTGAGAGTGGGCAGGTGAGGGCCAATCCTGAGAATATCTGGGCTGTTGTCGAGTGGCTCAGACCTACCACCCTGAAGCAAGTTCAACGAGTCCTGGAGTTTGCTAAATTTTGTTGCCAGTTTATTCAAGACTATAGCAAAGTCATGGCACCCCTAACTAGTCTCACCTCCACCCCATCCCCTTTGTGTGGACCCTTGAAGCCAAGCCTACTTTCACCAAAATCATAGAGCTGTTCACCTCAGCCCCTGTGTTGATCCAGCCTAACCCAGAGTTGGATGGCTCTGACTCAGGTGTGGGTGCAGTGCTCTCCCAATGATCTGCCCCAGACCAGAAACTTCACCCCTGTGCCTTTTTCTCTTGTCAATTCTCCCCAGCAGAATGCAACTATGATGTGAGGAATCGTGACTTGCTAGCCATGAAGTTAGCCTTTTGAGGAGTGGAGGCACTGGCTTCAGGGTGCTGAGCAGCCCTTTATAATCTGGACCAACCTTAAGAATGTGGCCTACATTCAGACCACTCTCCTGACCAATCCAAGGTCTGGAGAGCACAACGCACTCCAGTGGATTCACCGCTTATGGTTTGCCTGTCAATCTGGCTCCAGTCACACCCTAGGCCTGTTGAAAAATGCACTTTCTGGCCTATGATGGATGCTGACACCCAAGCCTTTGTTGTTGTCTGCACCATATGCACCCATAATAAGGCCTCAGACACTTGCCTGATCTCATCCCCTATCAATTGTCCAGATATAGGCCAATACTATGGTATAACACGGCTAACAGTGGTAACATGCAGGGTGTCGTACATCAGCCACCAGGGATTGAACCTCAGCTCAGTTGAGTGTTTTTTTTTTCACTGTAGAAAGTTCATCAAAGTAGTGCTGAATGAATTCCATCTTCTTCGTTCTTGCCAATGAAAGAACTTTAGTTTTTTTTTTTAGATACAAAGTTTTACTATTTTAGAAAATGTTTTAAAGTGGACACAGAAGTCCACACACTGAAAATAAGCTAATTGAATTCATTTAATTAAAATTTGTACATCGGTTCCACAACATTGAATTGAGTTACATTAACATAATTTGTTTTCATACATCAAACATGATTTCTTCATATATTTTCAATATCCTCAACAAAATTAAACTTCACCTGAGCAGAGGATTGAACCCCAGTTGTTGGTGTTCTACAACAGCCACATTAATACTACATTAATACACACACGCATGCATGCACGCACACACACACACGCACACACACACACACACACACACACACACACACACACACACACACACACACACACACACAAATAGTTCTCAATGTAGTCTGAAGTAAAATTTCTTTACATTTTAATCAATCCAAAGTAACAAAGTAACTTGGGGTGGCTGTGGCTCAGGAGGTAGAGTGGGTTGTCCACTAATTCACTAATTGTAGTGTTGGCGGTTCGATTCTCGGCCCGTGTGACTCCACATACCGAAGTGTCTTTGGGCAAGACACTGAATCTCAAGTTGTTCCCGATGGCCAGTTAACACCTTGCATAGCAGCTCTGCTACCATTGGTGAATGGGTGAATGAGACACAGTGTAAAGCGCTATATAAGAGCACCATTTATTTATTTAATTAGTAACTTGCTACTTGAGGAATCTTCTCATTGGATACTTTATTACTCTTACTCAAGTAATTATTTTTATAAGCAGTTTTACTTGTATTTCAGCATTTTTTTGGCTACTCTACCCACCTCTGCGTATAGTTGTGTATTCCTATCATTTTGTGCAGATGCAGGTTGTAATACTGTGTTTGTTGCATATGAATCTGATTAATGTCTTATAGGTTGCATTTGGGTGATGTTACAGCTTGCCAGCAGATGGCATTGCGGCACGGCTTATAAGTGGACACCTTACTTATGTTTTGGTTTTCCCTCTGGTTAAGCAGTGGCTGATTTAATCCAGGTGTCTGTATTTCAGTCAAGGGCGTAACTATGGTATGGACATTGGGGGGGTCCAAGCGCTAGAACCCCCTCCACCCCCCACCCGCCGCCAAACTTACCTCACTTTCACTCGCATTTATCATAATCTGTCACAACGAGGGTTCACAGTGAACTCGGTGGGAGGATGTGCATGTAAATGTACCATTAATGGTTAAAAACTGGAACTGACATTAGCCTAGATATTAGTTACTTAAAGCTGCTGTCTCCATTTCTAACAGATTGAGCAGCCAAAATACATCACCGAACTTGTGTTGAGTATGGGCGCAACCAAGTGTACAATTGGAGGACACACACACACACACCGATTTTCCTTAACAAACGTGAATATATTAACAAAGAATTGTTATGTTATGTAATTGTTATGTTATGTTATGTAATGTCACGAACCTCCCCTCCCCCAAAGAATGCGTGGTTACTCCCATGGTTTCAGTTAATTATGTTCACTATTTAAACCCCTCGGTTACTGAGCACTTCACTCAGTATAGGTTGTAGAGTTTGTGTCATGCCTTTGATGTGTTTTTGTTTATGTATTGAGTGCACGTTGCAGGCTAAGTGGTCTTCGTTTTCATGCTCTGATTCATGCTCTTTGTTCATGCCACAATTCCCATTATCCTGTGAAGACCATGTTGCCTGCGCACTGTTTTGCTTTTGAGTTGTTTAATAAAGACTTTGACCTGCATCCGCCTCATCTCCCAATATGTGACAGGGGAATTAATTAACCCGTTAGTAAAATGCTTTAGTTTGCTGGTTTTCATTCACTCAGCTCAAGCAGGTTCCTGCAGATGTCTATTTTATTACTTTCTACTGCCACATCTTTATCCCCACTGAACAGTTATTCTACGAAGGTTCTGCTCTACCTGACCAGCCAACCTACATGTTGGAGGTGTGAAAAGGAAGGTGTGAAAGCCTCTTGGCCAAAACAATAGCAGGAATTATCCACACCCAACTCCAAGCAAATTGCCCATAATCCTAGGCCCATACAACCCAAAAGTTTTCAAAAATCAATCCAAAAACCCAAAAATCCCAGGCCCATACAACCCAAAAGTGCGGAGGCCATTCCACTGAACAAGAGAGTTTTTACTGTGTATCGTGCCACACTGGTATCATGTAGATTAAGTGTTGACCTACAATCGTTAAGCTTTGCTTAACATCAGAAGCTGTATGGGAGCTCATTTGCGATGTTGTCCTGCTCTGTATTCTTGTTTTCAATCCTCGTCCAGCCGACCCGCGGTGGAGTGTGCTCTCCGGCTACCTTGCTGTTTTCCTCCTCTAAGAAAGCGCCGCAGGAAGAGAGGGAATCGTGCTGGTGTTCGGGTGAGAATCAGACAGGCAATCGCTTCCTCCATTCAATACATTGAGTTTCCCTTATGCTTGGAGGGACTCCACTTGACGCGACGGTCATGGGATTACAGATATGTTTTTCATCTGCCTATTTTCCAGGACTTTCTACGTTTCCACATTTACGGATCCGTCAGAGAAGAGTGAACTGTTTAAATCTCCGCCAACATTTCGTTTCACCGGATCTGACCTCGTTACCTCAGTCTCCTCTGAATATGGCCCTAGTCAACGTTAGGTCCGTGTGTAACAAAACTTTCATTTTAAATGGGCATTTTAAATGCTGTTTTCCTCCTCTAAGAAAGCGCCGCAGGAAGAGAGGGAATCGTGCTGGTGTTCGGGTGAGAATCAGACAGGCAATCGCTTCCTCCATTCAATACATTGAGTTTCCCTTATGCTTGGAGGGACTCCACTTGACGCGACGGTCATGGGATTACAGATATGTTTTTCATCTGCCTATTTTCCAGGACTTTCTACGTTTCCACATTTACGGATCCGTCAGAGAAGAGTGAACTGTTTAAATCTCCGCCAACATTTCGTTTCACCGGATCTGACCTCGTTACCTCAGTCTCCTCTGAATATGGCCCTAGTTAACGTTAGGTCCGTGTGTAACAAAACTTTCATTTTAAATGACTTTTTTTACCAGACATCACCTGTATATTTTATGTATATCTGTACATCTTCCTGACGGAGATCTGGGTTAGTCCTGGTGAGTTAACAGTCTTCGAAGAACTCTGTCCGCTGAACTGTTGATTTACTAGTACTTCAAGGCCTTCTGGAAAGGGTGGTGGGTTTGCTATGGTTTTTAAACAGTCACTGAATGTACGGACAGTTTCTGTTGTGATTTACTCATCGTTTGAGGTACAGTGTGTTGTGTTGGAGTTGACCTCTTCCACGCTTTTCTGTGCTTTTATCTATAGGCCACCTAACCCAGACAATTCTTTTTTAAGTGATTTTCGTAATCTTTTAACTTCTATTGTTCCATTGTATGATCATATGTTATTATTGGGTGATTTTAATGTGCATATCTGCTGCCCTGGTCGACCCTTAGTTACTGAGTTTTGTGATATCTTGGATTCTTTCAGTTTTATTCAACACATAAATCAGGCAACACATATCCTTGGTCATACATTGGACCTCATATTGACTTATGGAACTGCTGTTGATGGTGTTAATATTGAGGATGCTTCCTTCTCTGATCACAAGCCCATTGTTTTTAATGTCCCTGTCGTGAGCTCTGCCATTGTGACTAGGCCTTAAGTATTTTATTCCCGTTGCATTAATTCACTCACTGCCTCTCAGTTTAGTGAAAGATTTCAAGCTAATGCTATTGAAACTTCTATCTTGGGGGCTGCAGAGTCTTCCGCTGGGCCTGACGATTTGGTTGCCCTATTTTATCATTTTTGCTCTAATATTTTAGATTCAATTTCCCCTCTTAAACTGAAACAGCAAAAACGTAAATCTTATAACTGGTTTGACGATAATACTCGTTCTTTCAGACAGGCTTGTCGTAGAGCTGAGAGGAGATGGAAGCATGATCATTTAACTGTGTCCTTCCAGATTTTTAAAGATTGTTTGTTTAAGTTTCAGAGTGCAGCAAAGTCAACTAGGTCTCAGTATTCCTCTGACTTACTTGCTACACACTATCATAGACCAAATATTTTATTTACCACAATAAACTCAATTATTAATCTGAGCTGCCAATTCCATGAGGAATCCTCGGTTGGACTTTGTGAGAAGTTTTTAAAGTTTTTTGCTGATAAAGTAATTACCATTCGTTCTGCTTTCACTTCTCAGTTCTTGGACCTGTCCCTGAATTCACTGCTTTTACCGGTGTCATTTGATCAATTTGATCGAGTTTCTCAAAAGGAACTGTGTGATCTGGTTAACCAGATGAAAATATTGTCTACGCCACTTGATGATGTTCCCGCCGTGATTATGAAAGCAGCCTTTTCTGAAATTGGCCCCAGTATCCAGGTGCTGATAAATTCTTCTTTGGATGCTGGGGTGGTCCCAGATTGTTTTAATCGTGTTATTGTTCAACCTTTTCTTAGGAAACCGGGATTGGATGAAAGTTGCCTTAATAATTATTGGCCTGTATCTAAGCTTCCATTTTTGTCAAAGCTGTTAGAGAAAGTAGTGCAGTCTCAATTGCTCCTGTTTTTAAATTCAGCGATATTATTTGAACCTTTACAATCTGGTTTCACTGCTTTTCATAGCACTGAGTCTGCATTGTTAAAAGTGTCCAATGACATTTTACTCACAGTGGATGCTATAAAAAATACTGTGTTGATGCTACTAGATCTTACAGCTGTTTTTGATACTGTAGACCATAACATACTTCTCTGGCGCTTAGAGCATCTGTTTGGTATCAAAGGTATCGCCCTGCAATGGCTCAGCTCATATCTTAAGGACAGGTCCTTCTCTGTAGCTCTGTAATTTATCCTCTTCTACTAGTCCTATTATTAGTGGTGTTCCTCAAGGCTCCATTCTGGGCCCACTTCTTTTTAACTTATATATGCGTCCGCTGGGGGATATTATTAGGGCACACAATGTTTCTTTCATTTGTATGCTGATGATACCCAGTTGTACATTCCTTTGAAAGCTGGTGACTCCATTCAGCCTTTGTTGGACTGTCTGGATGACATTGAAAAATGGTTGACAGATAATTTTCTCCAACTTAACAAAGACAAAACTGAAATAATCGTTTTTGGCCCTGTGAGATTAAGAGATGGTCTCATTAACGAGCTCCATAAACACTTTCCCTCAATCGCTTCCCGGGTTAGGAACATTGGCTTCATACTTGATTCCGAATTAACCTTAACCAAGCAGATAAATTCGCTTATATTATAAATTCGCTCAATTCATTACACTTTGATCTTCCTCAGTCATGTCTGGCTCGTCTTCAGATGGTTCAATATGCAGCTGCAAGGTTGTTAACTAGGGCAAAGGAATTTGATCATGTCACCCCAATTTTACCATCGCTTCATTGGCTCCCAGTCCATTTTAGAATACAGTGTAAGATTCTGATGTTTGTTATTAAAACTCTTAACAATCAAGCTCCTTCCTATCTCAAGGATCTTCTTAAATCACATTCATCTAACAGAGTTCTAAGATCTTCTGATAGGTTTCTTTTGCATGTCTCTCATTCACGGTTAAAAACAAAGGGGGATAGAGCACCCCGTCTATTGAATCAGTTGCCACTGGACATCCGCCTTGCACCTTCCATTTCCATTTTTAAAACAAGACTAAAAACATATCTGTTTTGTCAGGCTTTTTGATCACACTTTGAATTTTTACGATTGTCTAATGTCTGTTTTTATTTAGTCTTATTCTGTTTATTTTATTTTCCCTACTCTGTTCAGCACTTTTGTCAGCTTCGCTGTGTGAAACGTGCTATACAAATAAATTTTACTTACTTACTTACTTACTTACTTACTTACTTACTTACTTACTTACTTACTAACAAATCAAAATATATTTAAAATGAAACTGCATGGAAATTTACAAAAACAAGAGACTGACAAATCATACAGAGACTTTACAGTCTCCATAAAGATGGCAGCACCGGCAACCTGATTTTCTACATGAACAAACATCATGCATGGCACAGGGCCATGATTTCAAACTTTCCCTCTGCTGAAAGGAAATGCATCTGTGGTGGTTTCCACCTAAAAAAAAAAAAAAATGAAGAAGACAGCTAATATCAGCATAAATATATACAAAACAACAGGGATAGTTGTAGTAAAAAAGCATCCACTGGCTCTTTGAACAAATCTTCCTCAAGATCAAGGAAAAAGCACAGCAGGAGCCTATTACCAATGACAAACTCCTCACCTCAGAGGAATCAGGCGGACTACTTGCTTCCACCTCCCACTCAGATGAACATAGAGATCCCCCCAAGCATTGAAGAAACCAAAGACCCCATCCATATTGTTACTGCAATAACATGAGGGAAAGATTCACAATGCTGGAAGGGGAACTGGTACACCTCAGAGAGATGACCATCTCTCTACACACATCCCAAACCACAGACCAACCCAGAAAAAAATTCACAGTCATGCAAATGGAGACAAATGACCTCAGGGGAGACCTGTCTCCACCCACCCAAAAGATTTCATCTCAACAGTGGAAACCATAGACCCCTATTCTGACCACAGCTCCCAGACCACAGAATCACACCACAGCCAAATTCCTTCCCATCAAACCCTTCCACCAGCTCATAGCCAGCATAGCAGACAACCCTTCAACATCAAAAGAAAACACACCAAAACTTGAAATTGTTGCAAAAATATGGTGTCCAAATACTCACAGTGCCCTCAGACTGCTGAAGATGGACAAAATTTGTTCACCAATCCACATAATAATTCACACTGGCACAAACGACCTGAGAGCACAACAAGAGAGAGTGGACAAACCTATGCAAATGGTGATTGAAATGGCCACAACCACCTTCCTGAATGCAAAAATCACCATCTCCACACTGCTACAGTGGAAAGCCTTCCACCCAGACACAATCCAACAGGTAAATGCAAACCTCTACTATGCCTGTGCACTCAAACCTCACGTGAACCTGGCACATCATCCCATACAGAACCTCACATGTCTCTATGACCACATCCACCTATACAAAGCAACTGTTCCTGTCCTTGCCAAGATGCTAAAAGACGTTGTCTTGAACCGGAACCCAAAAACGACCCCCAGGAGAAACAGATTAAGCCAACACACCCTGACTGATGAAAAACCACTAGACCTACGGAAAGACCCCAGTCAAAACAACAATGCTCAATTAAACAGCAACGGCCAGTTAAACTTACTATCAAAATAATTAAGTTACTCAAGTAAATGTTATGAAGTAAATATAGCATGTTACTACTCACCTCTCACTATACATGATAGTCAGGATGTGTAGATCACATTGTGAATATTTGCTTTCTGTAACAACACATTTCATAAATGTTGCCACATGTTTCATTTTATACATAAAATGTTTGAATATTTGGTTTAATGTTGATTGAGTCACACAGATCTAGTATTATAACTATAGTATTTAAAATCATGGGTAAAATATGTGCGGTATAATAGCGCAGTGTAAATGTGGCTATTGCAGAATGCCAGCACACGGGATTCAATCCTCAGCTCAGGTGAAGTTTAATTTTATTCAGGGCATTGAAAATAAATAATAAATAAATAAAATAAATAAAAATTTTTAAATAGTAAAACTTTGGATCTAAGAAGGTGCATGGTGGCGTAGTGGTTAGCACGTTCGCCTCACACCTCCAGGGTCGGGGGCTCGATTCCCACTGTGGTCCTGTGTGTGCGCGGAGCTTACATGTTCTCCCCGTGCTGCGGGGAGCTTCCTCCAGGTACTCCAGCTTCCTCCCCCAGTCCAAAGACATGCATGGTAGGTTGGTTGTCATGTCCGAGGTGTGTGAATTTGTTTGTGATTGTGCCCTGCAATGGATTGGCGCCCTGTCCAGGGTGTACCCTGCCATGTGCCCGATGCTCCCTGTGATAGGCTCCAGGTTCTCTGTGACCCTGAAGGAAGGAAAGCCAGTATAGAAGATGGATGGATGGATCTAAGAAAAGGACAAATGTTTCCATTGACCAGAAAGGCCATGAGAAGATGGAATTTATTCAATGCTACTTGAGGAACTTCTTACAGTGAAAAAGAAAATGCTCTTTAAATGAACATGCAATTGAGCTGAGGCTGAGTTGCTGGCATACAACACCCTACATGTTACCACTGCATTATTTCAATTAATTTAAACACTATAGTCCATGTACCTGTCTATGTGCTCACTTTATATAATTCAATCTTGTAATTATAAACTTATACCCCAAGCGACTTACAGCTGTAATCGCAGCAAAAGGTGGTTTTACAAAGTATTAACTTAAGGGGGCTGAATAATTTTGCACGCCCAATTTTTCAGTCTTTTATTTGTTGAAAAAGTTTGAAATATCCAATAAATTTCGTTCCACTTCATGATTGTGTCCCACCTGGTGTTGATTCTTCACAAAAAAATTACAGTTTTATATCTTTATGTTTGAGGCCTGAAATGTGGCAAAATGTCAAACAGTTCAAGGGGGCCGAATACTTTCGCAAGGCACTGTAGATGCCATAGAAGCAAGGGGTATACCCAATGAGTTCTAGTCTAGGGATGAAGTAAAGTTAGGCCTTGAGTCTATACTAGTCTGTATAATGTCCAGCAAAAACACAGAATGTATTATTTAAATTTACTATAATCAGCAAATGTTTAATAATTACACAGTGATGCTTTGTCAGCTTTAGGAGAACACTTAAATGCTACAAGTAAAATGACATGGCAAAACTGACGAACCTTAGACTGGTTACTAGCAGAAAACATCTGTGCAATGTTTGGGGATCAGTGCTGTACATTTATTCCTAACAATACTGTGCCTAATTGAACATTCACTGAAGCCATGAACAAACTATGAACATGAACAAAGGCTACGGTATGAAGTTACTGAAAATGCAGGTAGAGATATGCATTCGTGGGACTGGTTTGAGTCTATATTTGGAAAACGGAGAGCTTGGTTGTCAAAAATGAGAATAATGCTTGTTTTGGTAATAACGTTGGAAGACTATTGTTTTGTTGTGTTGTGCCCATCTTAAAGTCCTTTGTGATTAATTCCACTGTCAAACAGATGTCTCTTGTGGAAGGGACAACTATGGACAATGACATGAATAAGTACATTGAACTGGTAGGAGATCCCAATGATCCTTGCCCAGACTGGCCCCCTAAGTTGGACTGGGCCCCAGAACAACTACAGGATGATACAGTAGCTTATGATGTAGCCTAAGAAGATAGTGCTGGATCCATGGAATTTACAGTTTTCCACTTTAACATAGAGTTGGTTCTGGTGGAGCTAGGTTAGGACTGTTTTGACATGCAGGAAGTGTTCTTGCTTAGTGTGGGAATAGATAAGGATGTCATCAATGTATGCAGTGGCAAACTGGTTTAAGACTTCAGGTGCATTAACAAGGCTGTATGGCATAACCCGGTATTCCTAGCGGTGATGAAGGCAGTTGTATCCCCTTGTGAGGTTATGGGCACTTCAAAGATAAAGTTTGGCGAAAATACATGGGAGCTGATTGAAGGCACAATCCCATGGACGATGGGGAGAGAGTTGAGTTGCCTTGGGCTTGCTGAAGACCTCTGAGTGCTTGACTGGAATAGCCGTGGTGTTGTGAGCCTTTGGGCTTTCCACACTCGTGGAGAAACATGGCAGTTTAATCCATTAGTGCTCATGGCAGTACTGAAACCATCCACGAAGTTTGTCTTGATTCCAGGAGATTTTGGTGTCCTGAGTAGCTAGCCAGGGATGACCGATGATGATCTAGTTCTTGGGAGATGAGATAATGTGGAAGGAGATCTTCTCAGTGTGAAAAAGTCCAACTTAGAGAGTGGTTTCTTGAGCTATGCTGCCTGGTCCTATGGGCTCATTGTCAACTGCAGTGATATGAATGAACAGGATATATGGCATAGTAGGGATTTTGAATTCCTGAACGAGGTCATTGTAGATTAGATTGACAGCAGTCCTGGAATCTATTACCCATTTCATGCAAAGTATTCTGTAATGAAATCTCGATGGCTGGAGGGTTGGAATCCATATGCAGAAGTTTATTAAATCCAAAACGACAGACGGAGGGATGGTCAAAAATCAGGCAAAGGTCAAATAGCCAAAAATAGACAGTCTGAACAGGTAACCAAGGCAAAATCAGTAATCCAATAAACTTGGAGTTAATTAACAGGTAAGTGGTCATAAAATGAGGCAGTCTTAGTAACATGGGGAATGGGGAAAACGCTCGGCAAAGCAGGTACACTGACAATACTTCGCAATGTGCTGCTGCCATGAATGGCTCTTTATGGCTAGCAGACATGAAGTCACTGTAGAAAGAAGTGGAGTGTGATCAGTATTCAGGCAAGGGCTCCCTCCGGTGGTTGGAGGTTGCAGGTGTTCCATGTGGGGCACACATTTAACAAAGATTTTTTTTTTAAATAAACCTGTGCTTTGTTTGCAATTGTTTGATATTCATGAGAGCAAAGTATTTTTGTGAATCCTTTAACAAAAGATTAAAAAGTTAAACAGTACACATTTTTGCAGCCTTCTTTTCTCATATTTACCAAGGGTGCCAATATTAGTGGAGGGCACTCTATGGTAATTTTTAAGCAAATAGAATATGTTAACTGAACATGAGATCTAATCACATATAAACCAATGTATAATTTATGAGATTAATAAGAATCAAACAAACTAAAATCAAAGACAACCCGGTGTGCCTTTAACCTGTGAAATCACTGACCACACATTCTTCACTTACAGTGCCTTGCGAAAGTATTCGGCCCCCTTGAACTGTTCGACCTTTTGCCACATTTCAGGCCTCAAACATAAAGATATAAAACTGTAATTTTTTGTGAAGAATCAACAACAGGTGGAACACAATCATGAAGTGCAACCAAATTTATTGGATATTTCAAACTTTTTCAACAAATAAAAAACTGAAAAATTAGGCGTGCAAAATTATTCAGCCCCTTTACTTTCAGTGCAGCAAACTCTCTCCGGAAGTTCAGTGAGGATCTCTGAATGATCCAATGTTGACCTAAATGTCTAATGTTGATAAATAGAATCCACCTGTGTGTAATCAAGTCTCTGTATAAATGCACCTGCACTGTGATAGTCTCAGAGGTCCGTTTAAAACACAGAGAGCATCATGAAGAACAAGGAACACACCAGGCAGGGCCGAGATACTGTTGTGAAGAAGTTTGAAGCCGGATTTGGATACAGAAAGATTACCCAAGCTTTAAACATCCCAAGGAGCACTGGGCAAACGATAATATTGAAATGAAAGGAGTATCAGACCACTGCAAATCTACCAAGACCCGGCCGTCCCTCTAAACTTTCAGCCT
>JAFFST010054132.1:0-14152 GCA_022414735.1 Noturus placidus
AGTGCCTTGCATGGCAGCTCTGCTACCATTGGTGTGTGAGTGTGTGTGAATGGGTGAATGAGACACAGTGCTTTTGATAAAAGCGCTATATAAGTGCGCCATTTAACTCTTAGGGGAAACTTTAGAAAGTTAGAACCGTTCAAATAATCCTGAGGGAACCATTTGTGCTTGAGTTTGCAATCATAATTCAATTTATGCAGCTTAACTTGGCAGTAAGGATGCTGCGAAACTGATAAAAATCTCGCATGAGAAAATATCATCAGAAGAAGTGAATCAAGCTAACAGAAGCCAGACATCCTCATTATTAAATGGTGAGATCAAATGCTTAGTTATTGTCTGTTTGAGCATCTGATAATAGTGTAAACACAATCAACGTTAATCATATGCCTTAACTGTCTTCACAGCGTTGGTTTGGATTGGTATGGTCCATGGTGCCGTGTGTGTGTTAGAGAGTCTTGGGTAACATTAACTTCCTTACCAATGAGTTTACTGAACAACTCTGTTAAGTTTTGTGTTCACATTTGTATTAAATATCAAAAAGTCCAGTATTGGTGTTAGGAATGTTTCTAGAACAAGCGGTGACAAGTTAGCTCCCGAACCGGTTTATTCCATTTTCTAGCCTGGATTTTGTGCAGATCATGGACTGCCAGAGCTGGTGTTTTTTTTACTGAATCCCTGTTTAGATGTCTATCATTCAGAACATTTCCTAGAGCCATCTACAAGCTCGGTCGTTGTGAAAACAGCCATTATATTTGAAGAAGGTGCTTGATGTGTAAGAGCTGGTTGAACTGGCCTGTGAAAAGGAGGTTTGAAACACATGTCACAGTTACAACAATGACGGTGCCATTATTTATTACTTAAAAAAAGATGCAGAGTCAGTGTACTATATAGAGACATGACCAGGCCAGGTAATGTGACATTTGAGCTGCTGTTTACATTTGAGAAGTTGTTTGCATCACCATGAAACCAGAGCAAAACAGTGAGACTGGAACAACATTGAAATGAATCACATTTTGTTAGAGACTAGTCTCTCTATGAAATAATCAAAGCACTATGGGTAATCCTGTCTCTGGTCTCCGGAAGATCAGTCGGTTGTCTATCAAGAAATGTGTGTGTGTGTGTATGTGAGATGTTGGTCTGTGTGACAGGAAGTGAATAGATTACATTATACACTTGGCATGTCCGGCCTCATTGACCTTTTCTTCAAGTAGTGCTATTAAAATGCAAATACCAGTAAGACTGTCCATCAACACCCGAGACAAGCGCCTCCATAAAACCTAGCTGATGTGTTATATAATCAATATCTCTCTTTGTTCTCTGGCCTCGAAACACAAACCAGACATTTACTGTAAATTAGACATTACTGTAAATACATTAAATATGTTAAATACATTTTTAAATACATGTTTTTCAGAGGAATTGGACTTTTGGACAAACAACATCTGTGCAAGAAAATAGAGATTAGCACAAAAAATGATATAGAACGTATTAAAATATTAGTCTTAGTATTTAGTATATACTAGTACATTAATTACTCTATATTGTATTATTTATATTATTTATCATTTTATTCTCCACCGATGTGATACAGGATAATGAGATTTGAGGTACACCCTGCTTTAGATAGATAGATAGATAGATAGATAGATAGATAGATAGATAGATAGATAGATAGATAGATAGATAGATAGATAGATAGATAGATAGATAGATTATATTGGTAGATAGATTGATATTATTGGTTTTGGTTGGGGATTAAACACTCACCCTCGCCCCAGCATCACTCTCAGAGCCTCCAGATTGCCGTGCTGAGCCGCCCAGAGCACCGGGGTCATACCATCTTCATCCTCAGCATTCAGCTCTTTCCTGGTGGCTTCATTCAGTAAGGTCACATGACCATCTTGCGCTGCTCGGTGATATCTGTTGTTCATTTCAGCACAAACTGTAAGTAGGATTTAAAGTACGGAGATTGGTCTGGTGAAGAGCGTAAGATGAAATGAAGCAGCAGAAGAAGGATGAGGGTGTTGTCATGGCAGCAGGAAGATGCTGGAACCGTTAATCGGGGCACGTAATTGGCTGAATCCCAAATGGCTCCTGATTGGATGACAAGGTACAATAATTCACTCACTGTGAAAAGGTCTTACAGTAAAGTGCCTTTATTAAACACTAATATGAATTTTCCTCATCTGTTCCTATTTAGCTCTGCTGAATTCTGGACTCTGATTGGTCAGAAGGTATTGATTAATTTTCTAGAACAGCAGCTCTGACAGTAGCACATCTGCAAATCACAGATTTATATTAATGCACTCGTTCTAATACGTTACCGTTTCTATAGTAACAGTTCATTCACAGGGACGTGTATGTTTTTTTTTTTTAAATTCGCATAACGTGTAAAAACATTAGTGCAATCGTTAATATGGTGAAGTTTTCTGTTAGTACATCAACATTTACGGAAGGAGTCTCCAGTGTCAGCACAGTGAAACAGTCAGAAGTAAAGCTGTAGCTTTAAGTTTTCATCTTCAGGACAGAGGAGTTCACACTTTGTGTTTTCTTCATCATTCTTTTTTAGATCATGACAGTAAGTCTTTGACTAGAGTTGGATAATAGACTTTGTTACGAACAAGTGAATCAAGTCAAACTCTTAATAAGATTTAAAGCTTCGGTTATTATAATCTCGCAGCATAATATCTGTACATAAAACTCATTATTAGTGTCTACAATTCATTTATTCTTTTCCCTGTGCTGTTTGATTTTGCCACAAGGTGAATAAGACAGTAAACATTGGCATTCTGATAAGATACCATGGTTCGCTGTGGGACTCTAGATTCTTATGAACGTCTAGGACATTCACATGTGTCGGCATGATACAGAGACACAGAAGCTGTGTGAGACATCTCAGTCCAAAGCCATGAGCGGGAAAGGACAGGTCTAGGAATCCATTTCATCCTTAATGGCAAATAAATAACATCTGGGTGTTAAATTTCACTTCGCGTAGTTGACTAGTGAATGTGCTGATCAGAGTGGAATATTTACCTGCCTTATTTTCAACACACAGACACACCCAGTCTGTGAGTCACCACACACACACACACACACACACACACACACACACACACACACACACACACACACACACACACACACACACTTTACCTTTCTTCTCTCTACTGAGAAGGTAAAGGTAGGTGAACTGACATACGCATGGATGAATATAAATACAGATAAACAGATACAGACACGAAGGAGGAATGCAGGCTGAAACTAGAGAAACTAAAGAACTGGGGCTGAAAAACCTGGACTCGGATTTAAAGGGTTTGGAACATGACCTGAACAGCACCAAGGACTCGGAGGACGGTGTGAACAGAGATGAGGAGGCCTTGTTGCTGTGGGTTCCCTTCGGACGCAGACTAATTTCTGGACTCTTTGGGATCAACGTGGTGCTGCTGGGAGCCGCTCTGATTGGAGGAGACACTCTGAACCCGGTTGGACTTCAACATAACGAGCCCGAGGTATTTCTGCTGCTGCTGATGGGGTTCAGTGTGGTGTGGATGCTGTGGTACCTGCTGTGGTCACGACGGCAGCCTGGAGCCCCTCCACACACTGATCACCATGCAGGTGGCGCTACAGTCACCGGTGAGTAAATATACACACACGCACACAAACGCACACGCACACACACACACACACACACACAGACACGCACACAAGTGTGCAAGACAGTGTACAAGTGTGCAAGTGTATAAGTGTGCAAATGTGCAAGTGTACAAGTCTGCAAGTGTGCAAGTGTGCAAGTTTGCAAGTGTGCAAGTGTACATGAGTACAAGTGTACAAGTGTGCAAATGTGCAAGTGTACAAGTCTGCAAGTGTGCAAGTGTGCAAGTGTGCAAATGTGCAAGTGTGCAAGTGTACATGAGTACAAGTGTGCAAGTGTGCAAATGTGCAAGTGTACAAGTCTGCAAGTGTGCAAGTGTGCAAGTGTGCAAGTGTGCAAGTGTACAAGAGTACTAGTGTACAAGTGCGCAAGTGTACAAGTGTGCAAGTGTACAAGTGTACAAGTGTGCAAGTGTACAAGTGTGCAAGTGTACAAGTGTACAAGTGCGCAAGTGTACAAGTGTGCAAGTGTACAAGTGCGCAAGTGTACAAGTGTGCAAGTGTGCAAGTGTACAAGAGTACTAGTGTATAAGTGTACAAGTGTATAAGTGTACAAGTGTGCAAGTGTACAAGAGTACTAGTGTACAAGTGCGCAAGTGTACAAGTGTGCAAGTGTACAAGAGTACTAGTGTACAAGTGCGCAAGGAAACTTATTGTTATTCTTATTCTTCTTCTTATCTCCCTAAAGTGCCCAAGATCTGAATGGTAAAAAGTTTGTAAATTTGACACATTGATACTACAGGCCACGAAAAACTGCCACACCACAAATGAGCCCATAAGTGGCGCTACAAGCCACACCCAAATCCAACATTAGTTTCTCTCTGCCCCAGAAGTCCAAAATGTCTGACAGTTGGTATACATGCCTTATCTCTCATGGGGAACAACAAAGAAGTCATTGGGACCCATAAAGTCCATGATGATAGATGTTCCAGTACATTGAAAATTTATCCAAAACTACAACAATCTTCTCTTCCTGAACCGTAGGTCCGATTGGTGTGAACTGTGGTAGATATATGTGGGATACATGTCTTTCTATAGGATGTTAAGCAGTAAGGAATCAAATAAAAATTGGCTGAAATATTTACATATTGGTATTGACAACCATACAGTTGTAGTCGGACGTTTACATACATACATGACATCATGGATATGAATGTCATGGCAATATTGGGCTTTCAGTAGTTTCTTTGGACTTTTTTTTCCTGGGGTAAAATGATTGTACAACATTGTTCAACATACATCTTTAATAAAAAAAACAAGAATTTTGTTCACAAGTTTTAATCAATTTGGGATTTTTTGTAATCAGCACAGGACCAAAATTATACATACAGGATCATTAGTTTATTAATTCATTGGTGCTGAAAATAAAAATTCTAAAAATGTCTCATTCACACATTCACACACACACTCACACACCAATGGGAGCAGAGCTGCCATGCAAGGCGCTAACTTGCCATCGGGGGCAACACCGGGTTCAGCGTCTTGCCCAAGGACACTTCGGCATGTGGAGTCACGTGGGCCGGGAATCGAATCGCCAACCCTACGATTAGTGGACAACCCGCTCTACCACCTGATCCACAGCCGCCCAAAATTCCAAAATGTCCTTTCATTTGCCAAGACCAAGGCCTCTTGGTTTCCTGTTAGTGATCCTGTTTGACTACCGCTGGCAGCTTCTCTGTGCCAAGACTGTGAAAGACTGGTGATCAGAGGTCTGTTTGGAGGAGTAAAGAACTGTTAAGCATGGTGGAGGTAGTATTATGCTCTGGGGCTGTTGTCCTGTTAGTGGAACTGGTGCATTGCACAAAGTGGATGGAATAAGAAAGGAGGAGGACTACCACAGAATTATTCAGCATAATCTCAAACCATCAGCCAGACGGTTGAAACTTATACACAATTGGGTGTTCAGCAGGACAATGACCCTAAACACACATCATCGCTGGCTGGGGAATAGATAAAGCAGGCTAATCTTAAGCTTTTGGAGTGGACTTCTCAAAGTCCTGATCTCAACTCTATCGGATATTTGTGGACTGCGCTTAAAAGTCGAGTCAGGGCCAGAAAAATGTCATTTTACCAATTCTGCCGAGAAAGATCCAACCAGAATTCTCCCAGAAGCTGCTGGATTGCTACAAAAGCTTCTGCTCGAGGGGAAACTTCCTAAGGAACATTCAAATAAATAGGTGTGCTGCATGTATATTTTTGACCTTGTATTGATTACAGAAAACCCAAACCTTGTGGAACAAATTCTTGTTTTTGTTTTTTATTAAAGATTCATATTGTACAATCATTCTGTCCCAAAATAGAAAAGTTCAAAGAAATGATTGAAATGATATTCACATTCATGAGGAGTGTATGTAAACCTCAGACCGCAACTATATTTCTTGTGTCCGTGAAGATTAACCTATAGACTTGATCTGTGCCACACAAAAAGAGGACACTACAGTGTGTTACCAAGTGTGATGGCAACCTCATCTCTCTAAAACACTTCAATAAACTTTTTAAAATCTTAGAATTACCAGCTTTATAAAATATCATAATAAGTCAGTTTTCTCAATAATAATAGCTCTGTTTGTGTGGCGTCTTTATATTAACAAATATTTCCCGATATAACATATTTCCAACAAGCAAAGTAATCTGTGTTCATATCATGTGGGAGAATGCGGGGAAATAGACCAACGTTCTGGTACTCCAACTTGGAAGTGTTCACACGTTGAAATTTCATTTACAAGATAAAATGGCTGCTGATGTTTTTAGCTAGCATATTCAGTTTCAAAGTGTAAAGAGGTTCATTTTAGGGAATCTTTTTCTAGTAAAACTAAAGCATGTGACGCAATTGATCAGTTATCTGTAATTTATTACAAACTGTACCATAAACCTGAAATATAGAGTGTGACTTTGCACTACAATACAACATTATCTTAACTGTGTGTGTGTGCGTGTGTGTATGTGTCTGTCTGTCAGTGGTGCTCATGCTGTTTGCAGGATTCAGTCTGCTGCTGTGTGTGTTCATGATAGCGTACAACGTCATGATGACAAAATGTCAGCCATTAGCTAAAGTGCTTCTACCCTTCATCCAGGCTCCATTCCTCATCCTCCAGGTGAGCAACTTCAAACCTTTATAATAGACTTACCATTGCACCATAAAGGTAAAGGTTATTAATTATAAATATAATTCCACGCAATATAACCTATGATCTTTAATACAGTCCTTAATAAAGTTCTCCACAATGTGAAATACAGCACAAAGAGACAATGTCTCGGAAAAAACGCTGAACTAACCAACCCCTACCAAAACTAAAGATTTCAGTAAGAGAGAAATCCCCTACTGACTTCAAATCTGATCAACAGTCTGCGCACAATAACAGATATAATGTCCTTAACTTAAAACAAACACGCCGCTGTGCAGGTGATCCACTTCATCCTGATATCAAGAGTTTCACATATTCTCCTGCTTCCTCCGCTGAAATAAAGTCCTTCTGGACACCGTTATGTGTAATGCGAAGCCGAGCTGGGTGAAGTATTCCATACCGAGCGCCCTCAACATCACGAAGCTGACGCCGAACCTCATTAAATGCAGCTCGAGCCCGAGCTATCTTAGGTGTGTAATCAGGGAAACGGAGATAATCAAATTCCTCACTTTAATCCACTGGAGCTCTCTCGCACGGCGTAAAATATCCACACAGTCACTGTGATAGTGAAATCTGCACACAATAGCTCGTGGTCGTTCATCAGGCTTGGGCTTCGGCTGAAGGGTCCGGTGGGACCGGTCCAAAACCGGCTCCTTCTCCAGACCAAATGCCTCTTTTAAAAAGGCCGCTACAGCAGCAGTTGAACATGTATCAGAACCTTCTGGAACTCCCATTATTCGAACGTTATTGCGCCGCAACATCGTCTCCAAATCCTCACATGTATTCTGTAATTGAGTCACGGTCTCAGTGAGAGACTCGATGGTAGACTTCATATGTGCTATGTCATGTGTAAGCGCGTGCTCCATTTCCACAACCGTACCCCTCAGTGCTGATATGGCGGCCTCGGTAACATCTTTATCATTAACCTGCTGTGTTTTCACAGCCTGCAGGTCACGCTGGATAGCAGACAGCGCTTCCTTGAGAATCTCCTGGAGCTCTGTTTTTAAAATATCAGCGATATCCTTCCTCAATGAAGCTAACAGCTCAAGCTTGAGTGCGGCGAGATCAAAGTCACCGCTCGGTAACGCGGATTCAGGGAGGACATGCTCACGGCACGCGCACTCGGCCCCAGTCGTGTTTGAATGCCACCTCGGGTTTTCGTATTCTTTCCAGACATTTTAACATGACAAAAAAATTCAAATTATAAGCAAATATAAGGAGTAAAATAAGTCAAAGTATATTATATGACCAAAAAGCGCAAATTAATTAAATTTTAATCGAAATCAGCAGGAGCCTCCAGCTTTGCGTCCCACTCCATTCCAACCCCAATTCCAATCCCTACTCTAAGTATAATTTCTAATTACAAACTTTACCTATAAAATTAAACAGAAACTTTTACTACAAACTTTAATAATTTTAACTATATAATATAAAAATAATAAAAAATATAATTTTAACTATAAACTTTCATCATTAGCTTTAACTGAAGATTTTAAGCATAAACTTTCATTGTAAACTTTTTCATCATAACTTTTACCATCAACCTTTAACCATGAATGTTAATCATAACATTTTGTCTTTTTAACTGTAAATAATAATAATAATAATAATAATAATAATAATAATAATAATAATAATAATAACTCTGAACCACAAACTACACAATATTTTACTCAGTGGAATTTTAAAATTAGTTTTTTTTAATTCACATTTAAACAGTAATCCCATAGAGCAGATCAATTACTACTCTGCAAATTAAAAATATTTTTTAAAGGGCAACTTTTTATACATTAGATATATTACAAAAAGAATTTAAAAAAAAGAGATTTTTTACACCTACTATGATTATTGTTTCTAGTGGTTTGTTTCTAATTGATCTCAAATCGCTGTTGAATTCTGGATTGTGAATAAAAGCTGTGCTGCTCATGATGGTACCAGTATCTCTGCTTCATCACATCACGCCGTCACTCAGTATTATACCATGTTGACTTTTATTCTCATAATATTCCTCATAATAAGAAATGTTAGATAAATTTGCCTATTTTTATTTGTTTAGATATCTTTTTTTGTAGTGTAAAATAAAAGAGTATTCAGTGTTATCCTCTTCTTCCTGCAGACCTACCTGCTCTGGTCTCATTCCAAAGACTGCATCCACAAATACAAAGTCTTGACCAGGTACCTGCTCCTTCTCCACCTCTAAGCTAACGTCAAGCTTTTCAGTCCTTGAATCAAGTTAGTTCCTGTTGTCACTTATGTTCTAGCAGCTGTAAAGTCATTCCATCACCAGCCGCTCGTTTTTTCCCCTCGCTCTTGTAGTTAATAACTACAAGCGCCGGGGCGGCTGTGGCTCAGTCGGTAGAGCGGGTTGTCCACTAATCGACGAATCGTGGGGTTGGCGGTTCGAATCCCGGCCCGGGTGATCCCATGCCGAAGTGTCCTTGGGCAAGACACTGAACCCTAAGTTGCCCCCAATGGCAAGCTAGCACCTTGCATGGAAGCTCTGCTACCATTGGTGTGTGAGTGTGCACTTGTAAGTCGCTTTGGATAAAAGCGTCTGCTAAATGAATAAATGTAAATGTAAATGTAATAAGACAAAAATCACAGCTTGCTATTTTTCAGAGAAATCACAAAGCGTAAACTTCTCACCCCTTTCACGTGTTTCTTGTTCACATTTTGTAGTGTAGCAACCTGGAAATGGACTTATTTGGAATTATATGTCATGAATCTACACAAAATATCCCATAATGTTAAATTCTACTGGGTAAGGCAGGCATTAATCTGAGAAGCAACCAAGAGACCAAGGGTAACTCTCTAATTGATGCTATCACCACCATGCTTCACAGTGGCAAACTCCATATATGCCACTCTTCCATGAAGTCCAGCTCTGTGGTTGTCCTGTGAACAGCTTCTCCCATCTGAGCTTTAAATCTCTTCAGCTCCTTCACACTTCCTCTAGTCCTCTTGGTTGTTTTTCTGACTAGCCCACTCTTCACCCTCTCACTTCTCCTCTAGGCAAAGTCGTGACTGCGCCGTCTTTTAATGTCACTCGAATTTCAAATTGAAATTCAGATTTTATTTGTCACGCACACAATCATACCCAGATGTTCATTGGGAAACTTCAGACGGACGTGTATATGTGCTTTCTTGCGCAGGGGCGCTGCAGGATTTCAGTCCTTCACGGCGTAGTGTGGTACCAATTGTTTTCTTGGTGTCTATGGTCCCACCTGCCTTGAGATTATTGACAAGATCCTCCCGTGTAGTTCTGGGCTGATTCATCACTGGTCTCATGATCACTGCACCTCCACGAGGTGAGATCTTGCATGGAGCCCCAGGCCGAGGGAGATTGACAGTTCTTTTGTGTTTCTTCCATTTGTGAATAATCGCACCAACTGTTGTCACCTTCTCACCAAGCTGCTTGGCAATGGTCTTGTAGCCATTCCAGACTTGTGTAGGTCTACAATCTTGTCCCTGACATCCTTGGAGAGCTCTTTGGTCTTGGCCATGGTGGAGAGTTTGGAATCTGATTGATTGATTGCTTCTGTGGACAGGTGTCTTTTATACAGGTAACAAACTGAGATTAGGACACTCCCTTTAAGAGTGTGTTCCTAATCTCAGCTCGTTACCTGTTTAAAAGACACCTGGGAACCAGAAATCTTTCTGATTGAGAGGGGGTCAAATACTTATTTCCCTCATTAATAGGCAAATCAACTTATAACATTATGACGTGTTTTTCTGGATGTTTTTGTTGTTATTCTGTCTCTCACTGTTCCAATAAACCCACCATTAAAATTATACACTGATCATTTCTTTGTTAGTGGGCAAACGTACAAAATCAGCAGGGGAGCAAATACTTTTTCCCCCACTGTATATGTGTTGGAACATTTTTAACAAAATCAAATGGATTAACGCCAATCTAGAATTTGACCGTGTCGACCTTCAACTGTTTACATATTACCGTGCTTTCATGGTGATGTATGAGATAAAATAACAACATATACATCTTGGAATAAAAACAGTGCTATGTTCTTGTTCTCATTCATTATTGTTTTACACATTACATAAGTTCCAATTTACGGGTGTGTGAACATGTGTGCGATTGTGCCCTGCGATGGGTTGGTACCTCATCCAGGGTGTCCGCTGCCTTGTGCCCTGAGTTCCCCGGGATAGGCTCCAGGCTCCTCGTGAACCTGTGTGGGATAAGAGGTACAGGAAATGGATGCATGGATAAGTTCCAGTTGGAAAAGATGCAGTGGCTTGAGATGTGTGAAGTGGAAATCTGGATAACGGAGAACAGGAGGCCTTGTTGCTCGTTTTTCGATTCATGAGCTTGCTTGTTTATGGATATTAATTATGGATCTCTCAGGAAGTGCCTTCTGTGTTAATGGTTTAAAAAAAAATTAAAAGAAGATTCTGCATTTACATCCTGTCTTCACTGTAATCCATTAATACAGACATCTTGGTGTGTCTGTGTGTGTGTGTGTGTGTGTGTGTGTGTGTGTGTTATAGGTCTGGACTAATGATGATCCTGTGCACAGATGTCCTGTTATGGCTGAGTGCAGTAACAGAAGATACCATCCATATGGAGATAGAACTGGAGAGAGAATACAACCAGACCATCAGCAACTCCAGTACGTTATACCTTCGAGTTTCACACTACAGTGCTGATCGGTTCTGGATTGTGATTCGTCAGAAGGTGTTGATTGACTTTCTATTATATTAATGCCCCCATTCTTATATTATCGTTTCTATAGTAACAGCTCATTCACAGGGATATGTACAGTGCCATTAGTAACAAAAAGATTAAATAATTGTTGATATGGTGAAGTTATTGTAAGGAGACATTTTATTTGAGGAAGCAGTCCGAGGTTAAGCTGTATCTTTAAGCTTTCCGATATCTTCCGGACAGAGGAGCTCACGCTTTGCGGTTTCTCTGTAACATGACATGATGGGTTTTTCGTCTTAGTAACGTGAAGAGAGAGAATAAAGAGATGCTGGTGAGGGGATGACGGTTATAGCTGCTATTAAACATGTGACAACAGGATATAAAGTAGTAAAATATATATAATGGATAAATTGCTGTGGAATAAGAAGAATAAAACATTGCTATAGGAACATTTTCTTTTAATGATATATGACCCCGAACACTGCATTGTTTTTATTTTAAAACATTTGTTTTTCAGAATAAACACAGTAGAGAACTGATTTGAATTGAACCCAGTTAAGCCAAAGACTTAAACGGGATTGAGTTGTTTGTGAAATACAGAATTACCAAAAGTCCTGTAGGCCCTGTATAAACACAAACAAGTCTAATGTTCTCATGGAAGATTACCGAGCCCTTAGTTACAGCAGTGCCATGTTCCGACGCAAAACCCCCTCGACAGGACAGAATAATATTATAAAATAAAGCATCGAGTCCTGATGAAAGGTAGAAGCTGTAAAGTTATTATATCACATTATTTTTAAGTATGTATGTACCTAAACACATCTCCTTTTATTGAACAAAAATAAAACCAAACACTTTTACGCTTTAAAAAAATTCATTGCTGACTAATCATTAATATTCTTCAGACCTCATTAATATTCATGATTCTCAACAAAAGGACAAAGGTTTACATTTTTTTATTTAATGTGATGAAAGGCTGAGATAAATCAGCTGTTGTCCTGAGAGAAGTAAGCTGAAACAACTAAAGCATATACAGAACTCGACCCAGAGTCAGAGAGGTTTGTATTTAGAAAACAGATCCACAGACTTTTCACCATGTTGAGCCAAGTGTTATTGGTTCCATCCCACATCTAAAGCATGTCAACTTTTATTATTATTATTATTATTATTATTATTATTATTATTATTATTATTATTATTATTATTATCATTATTATTATTGGGTGTCTTCCATAACACTTAAGGACACCTTACAGTACCACAAGAAAAACAGCATACAATAAGTGCCGCCTAGTTAAAATAAACACACAAAATGAAACTAGATAAAGCAATAATATAAGTGAGTTAATTATAATGAACAAGCTAATTTAAACGAATTGTGTTTAAAGCTGGGATTTGAACTGTGAAATGGAGTCCAGCTGATGGATATGATGTGGGAGTGAGTTCCAGTGTTTGTGTGCTGAGTTTTAAAACAGTGTGGAGGCCAGCTGTGGAGGATCAGAGAGAACGTGCTGGGGTATCAGGATGGAGAAGATCTGAAATGTAGGAGAGAGACAGGTTATGAATAGCTTTAAACGTGAGCAGTAGAATTTTATAGTGAACTCGTTGGACAGGAAGCCGGTGGAGCCGAGTGAGGGACGGTGTTATATGGTCAGTGGACTTTGTGAGGAATCAGAGTATGTAAGATAATTCAAATATTTTGGTAAAATGTACTGTATTAAAACAGTGCTACATTTATCTTGGGGGCGGGGCTATGTATCAAGTCGCTTGTGTGGCTTGTAGTTTGCCTCTTGAGTGTGTAGAAACCTCTACTGTGGGTCTTTTTTTTTAAGTTCTGATGAAAGAGTAGTAGCTGTATTAGTAGTTACACTGTAAAAAAAGAAAAGAAAAGATGGCTTAATTTCAAATTTCAAGACAAGGTGAAAAATTGACTTACATGAACTACTTTAGTGTATGAATGTGTGTGTGTGCGTGTGTATGTGATTGTGCCCTGCGATGGACTGGCACTCTGTCCAGGGTGTACACCGCCTTGTGCCCGATGCTTCCTGGGATAGGCTCCAGGTTCCCCGTGACCCTGAAGAGGAGTAAGCGATTGAAGATGGATGGATGGATGGAACTACTTTAGTTAAAAGTTGAGCAAACTCAAAAGTTGCCTTGAAATTTTAAGTTAAGTCAACTTTAATTTATTTATTTTTGGCAGCATTTATAACGTCTAAAGCTGGCTAGTTTAACCGGAATTAAATAACGCAGAATCAGTTGTTTGAATCAAATGTTGCGTGCCAGGATTCGTACTAGTGTCCTTCTCAGATTACATTAGCAAAGTGAGTTAACTGTACAATTACACAATGCTGTACTGTACAACTGAATAATCCCTGCTACTTCCTTCCCAGCTTTGTGGTCCTTCATAAAGTCTTTATACACATTTAATGAGAGGTTGTAGATGATGGGATAAGATGTAACCATAAGCTTCTGGTGTATTACAATGGAAAAAAAAAACCCCACATGGCTCAAATGATTTCTCTGACCAATCTTAAGGTGCATTTGGACCAACAATTCAATGTACAGTGGTGTGAAAAAGTGTTTGCCCCCTTCCTCATTTCCTGTTCCTTTGCATGTTTGTCACACTTAAGTGTTTCGGAACATCAAACCAATTTAAACAATAGTCAAGGACAACACAAGTAAACACAAAATGCAATTTGTAAATGAAGGTGTT
>JAFFST010054132.1:46936-52244 GCA_022414735.1 Noturus placidus
GAGACTTGCTAATCTTCCTGAACTGAAGGAGACACAGTAAACAGTGTTAAATATTAAAACAGAAGATGCTAACTCTTTAGTTTGGGTTTATAAACAAGACTAACGCTAGCGGTGATGCTACAGATACATTCATCATGTACCTTAAGAACTCGCAGAACCCTTGAGAACCTCATAGGATAGCTAATTAAGCTAAATTATACCTCTCTGTATAATGCTAGCTCCTTGTTTTCATAGATTTATATATATATATATAAATATTTATATATATATATATATATATATATATATATATATATACTTCTGCCAAAATGCTTTGTGGATCACATCGATGAAATACGTGGAGAGTGTTGACCCATAAAGTGACCGAAGGTCGGTCTCGACTAATAGGTGATAGAGAGAGAGAGAACTATCATACTAGCTAACCTCATGTAATAATAATAATTTATCAGTTTATATAGCGCTTTTTACAATGGTACATTGTCTCAAAGCAGCTTTACAGAAATATCATTTTTACATTTACAAGCGACTTACAAATGAGACACACTCACACACCAATGGGAGCAGAGCTGCATGCAAGGTGCTAGCTTGCCATCGGGGGCAACTTTAGGGTTCAGTGTCTTGCCCAAGGACACTTCGGCATGGGATCACCCGGGCCGGGATTCACACCACCAACCCTACGATTAGTGGATTAGTGGACAACCCGCTCTACCCACTGAGCCACAGCCGCCCCTTCTTTAGTTAATACTCCAATGTAATACTAGCTAGCAGGCTTTGTTTAATGCTATATTTTATTGCTGCTATTAGATAGCTTGAAAGCCTTTTTGTCTCAATCTGACATGATGAATTTGCTTAGCCTGATTGCTAACTACCTATTATTCTAACTAGCTAGCAGAGTGCAATAAGTGGTTGTGTAAATATGTAGAATTGTAAGGATTGTAATCAAACTTTAAAGAAGTAGTTATCACATCTATTTTTACATCAAAATATTGGCTGGCTCTCTAACTTGCATGCTAAATAGCTAGTTTGCTAACTGACTAGTTGTCTTACTTTCTAATCTTAGTATTAGTTCGTATGCTGAACCACACCGGAGAGATATTTAATCCGCCATGTTTAATCCGCCATTTCTCAGAACTTGATATGGTTGTTCCCTGATTGGTATGGTTGTTACTTAACCCTTGAGAACCACATACAAATTATAATGTTAAGCTAGATAAGCTAGCTTTGTCATGTCTCTCAGTGTAGTGCTAGTTAATTCCATTCCTTATTTTCATTACATTCGTATAATATAAATTCATACTATAAATCTAGCTAGCTAGCTGTTTGGTTATTTGCGATTTGAGAAAATACTCTGATGTAACACTAGCTAACAGGCTATACTGTATTTCATGCTGTATTTTATATATTGCTGTTAGATAATTGTAATGCTACCTACCTTACAGGTGAGTAACATAAAGTTTAATAAAAGGCTATAATTCTAGTTTGTTAATGAAATGTAACCCGTTGGGCAGTACTGGGACAACTAATGTGTCTCACCTCGATGAAGAAGACAGCCCAGAACTGTTTCCAGGCAGTGGAGTCGCTCAGAGCTCCATGACTGGCCAGGTGAGTTCCCTTTACCGTGATCACGGCATGAGCCACGCCCATCAGAATCAAGCCCAACACGAAGTAACATACCTGAGATGAGGACAACAGCAGGAACGCTGAGAGAGACAGAAACAGGAAGAGACAGAAAGTCAAATTCAGAGGCAAGACCTACTTCATCATTTAAAATGAGTCTGCACTTGGATACCACTTTTATCCAAAGCGCTTTACACTGTGTCTCATTCACTCATTCACTCACACACCAATGGTAGCAGAGCTGCAATGCAAGGCGCTAACTTGCCATCGGGGGCAACTTAGGGATCAGTGTCTTGCCCAAGGACACTTCGGCATGTCGAGTCACGTGGGCCGGGAATCAAACCGCCAACCCTACGATTAGTGGACAAAAGACCACACCCAGGATCTGATTTATTAAATGTTTCTGTGTGTAAAAATACTTATAAACTTGATATTAGTTGATAAAGCATATAAATTGATTTACTTACAGCATTTAAGGAGGATTATGTGTTTCACAGGGTCTAAAAACATGAATATTAATGAACCCTTAAATGAATATGTAATTTCTCTCTCAGTGAGATCATGTCCTCTACATCCGCTCTCTCTACCAGGTCGTATCCTCTATACCTGCTCTCTCTGCGAGGTCGTATCCTCTATATCCGCTCTTTCTGCGAGATTGTATCCTCTATACCCCCCCTCTCTGCGAGATTGTATCCTCTATACCCCCACTCTCTGCGAGATCGTATCCTCTATACTCGCTCTCTCTGCGAGGTCTTATCCTTTATACCCACTCTCTCTACAAGGTCGTATCCTCTATATCCTCTCTCTCTGCGAGATCGTAACCTCTACATCCGCTCTCTCTGCGAGGTCGTATCCTCCACATCCGCTCTCTCTATGAGGTGGTATCTTCTATACCCGCTCTCTCTACAAGGTCGTATCCTCTATACCCGCTCTCTCTGCAAGGTGGTATCTTCTATACCCACTCTCTCTCTACGAGGTGGTATCCTCTATACTCGCTCTCTCTGCGAGATCGTATCCTCTACATCCGCTCTCTTCGCGAGGTCGTATCCTCTATACTCGCTCCCTCTGCGAGGTCGTATCCTCTACATCCACTCTCTCTATGAGGTGGTATCTTCTGTACCCACTCTCTCTATGAGGTGGTATCCTCTATACCCGCTCTCTCTGCAAGGTGGTATCTTCTATACCCACTCTCTCTGTGAGGTCGTATCCTCTATACCCGCTCTCTCTACGAAGTCGTATCCTCTATACTCGCTCTCTCTGCGAGATCGTATCCTCTACATCCGCTCTCTCTGCGAGGTCGTATCCTCTATACCCGCTCTCTCTACAAGGTCGTATCCTCTATACTCGCTCTCTCTGCAAGGTCGTATCCTCTACATCCAATCTCTCTACGAGGTCGTATCCTCTATATCCGCTCTCTCTGCGAGATCGTAACCTCTACATCCGCTCTCTCTGTGAGGCATGGTGAGACCAGCCGTCTCACCATGTGGTATGGGAACTACACAGCCTACGACCACAAGACCATACAGTGAATTGTGAGGTCAGCTGAAAAGATCATCTGAGTCTCTCTACCCACCATCGACACCTCATACAATAGCCGCAAAACCACCAGTATTGCAGACAACCCCCTCATTCTTTTCATGGACTATTCACCCTCCTGCCATCTGACAAAGGTTACAGGATCATCCATGCCACCACCAGCACACGTCGCAACAGTTTCTTCTTAGATGTCTGAACACCTTCCCCGAGCACTTGAATTAGCACTTTGTTTATCTACTATTGTTTTAAATCCTTGTCTCGTGTTCACTTCTCTTAGCTGACTCCCCAACAGCGTTGTCAGACGGATGCTATTCTTAATCCCTCACCTAGTGAACCAGTATGAGGATGTGTTCTTTCATAGAGACAGCAAAGCACTTCAGTAAGTCACTCTGGATAAGAGTCTCTCATTAATGCAGAAAATGTAAATGTTATTGTTTAATGGATGTTCCACAACATTACATGTAACCATAAAAGGATGAAAAGTATGATGCATCATTCAAGTTTGATTCAAGATTGTAATCGTTGGCAAACTGCTGTGGTATAAGAGAAATAAAACACTTTAGGGTGTGTAGTTATTGCACATGCTATCGTTTTTATTTACATACCATATTAATAAAATATAGTATTTTTTTAAAAACTTACCTTTATTTTGATACAATACACTTTTTATTTTTGAAATTATATTTGTGTTTATATGCTAATTATTATTTTGTTCTTCTTTTTAGTCCTTTTGTAATTACTAAAGTTGTTCTCTTCGATTTTTTTCCCTATAGTGCAGACTTTCTCACAAATGTCGCCACACCTTTTACCTTATACCTATTACATCCTTGCGTTTCTGGGCGTGACTCTGAGAGCCGAGCTTGCCAAGTGTATCAAGAGAAAGTAACACACACACACACACACACACACACACACACACACACACACACACACACACACACACACACAAAACATGTAACATCGTTCACACAATTATTATTAATATTATTATTAGTAGTAGTAGTATTTAAAGTTTAGTATTATGTAGGAGTAAATATTATTATTATTATTATTATTATTATTATTATTATTATTATTATTATATATAAATCATCCGCACAATGTTGATTAATTATACACACAAATTTGATTCTTTATTTCGGAATTCAGCAGATGATTAAACCATTAAATAAGATTTTTTTTTTCTCGTAAAGCTAATTTGTGATTAGCTTTGTGACATGATATTAATATTATATATTAGTATTGTTATTATATTACTACACTATTAGGACAGAAACGTAGTCATGATTTGTCATGTGCATTTAACATTTTCCAGAACATTCTCTATCTAACTCATCCTGAGGAAAAATAACCTTCATGCTAATGTTTAGTATAAAACTTTAATGTGATGGATCAAATGAACCAACAACCCCCTCCCTCCCAACACACACACACACACACACACACACACACACCTTGAAATAAAAGCTACACCACAGCTGTCTGCATTGTGTGTAATTGTGGGGGATGATAATGCACATGAAAGAGTGTTTGAATGAATGAGTTTGTGTGTGTGTGTGTGTGTGTGTGTGTGTGTGTGTGCGCGCGTGTGTGTTACCTGAGGGCAGGCTGATGAAAGCTGAAGCCAGGATGGTGCAGTCCAGTCCTCTCCTGTCCCACCAGCTGCTGTCTCTCACAGTCTTCTGGATGAGACGATTCAGTTCCATCATCAGCGTCTCACATTCCCCCGTCTCCTCCTGCTGCCCTTCATCTGATCTCCTCCTCTCCTCTGTCTGTGTCCACTCTTCCAGGACGTTCTGCATGCTGCTGATTCTGCCGGTTCTGAGACACTGTCTACACACACACACACACACACACACACACACACACACTCGTACACACTTGAAAGATGTCTTCATACACTCACACACACTCTGTTGTATTTGCTGGTCACGGCGGTAAACTGATCCCCCTCTCTCTTCTCTCTCTCTCCCTCTCACATCATTCACTCCTCCCACCACCCTTCTTCTCTCTGTCTCTCCCTCAGTCTGTGTCTCTCACTCCATCTCTCTCTCTCTACCACTTCTCTATCGTTATCCTCCTTCACTGTGATATTATATATATATATATATATATATATATATATATATATATATATATATATATATATATATAT
>JAFFST010054132.1:58859-74315 GCA_022414735.1 Noturus placidus
TTACATTACATTAGGAATTGTGTGTGTGTGTGTGTGTGTGTGTGTGTGTGTGGTTGTCTAATAGTGAGAATTTAATTTTCACACCAAATTGTTGAGGCCCCCTGGCACCCCCACTTTGAAAACCACTGGTCTAGGCATCACTCGAGAACAGAAGAGAGACATGAAACCGCTAGCATGCTACATGCACTATGAAACTACACGCACTAGCACTCACACACTTTAGTTATACTCCCTTAACGTTACAACATATAATACTGTGCAAAGTGCGCAGCCTCACGAGGGGTTTAAATAAAAAGCATGGAACGGTGTTAAACGGCGTTTTCGGACCGGTGTTAAACGGAGTTTTTGGACCGGTGTTAAACAGCGTTTTCGGACCGGTGTTAAAGTTAAACACGTTTTCGGACCGGTGTTAAACAAAGTTTCAGGACCGGTGTGAAACGGCGTTTTCAGACCGGTGTGAAACAGTGTACAGTGGATGTAAGCATTTACACGGTCCGGAACATTTACCCCTGTTAAAATGGGCGGTTTTTGTGATGTAAAAAAATTCAACCAAGATAAATCATGACAGAACTTTTTTCAGCATTTACTGTGAAATTTTATTTTTTAGAATTAAAATGCTTAGAATCATTGTATTGTTTATAAGTTTCCACACCCCTAAGCTAATACTTATTTGAAGCAGCTTTAGGTTTGATCTCAGCATTCAGTATTTTTGGGTAAGGGGCGAACAGTTTGGAGTGTCTTGACTTAGCAATATTTTGGAATTCTTCCTTACAAAAGTGTTCTAACTCTGTCAGATTGGCAGGACATCTCCTGTACACACCCTTCTTCAGATCACCACACAAATGATTGATTGGATGTAGGTCTGGACTCTGGCTGGGCCATTCCACAACCTTGAACTCGTTTTGGTGAAGCCATTCGTTAGTTGATCTGGAGGTTTGTTTTGGGTCGTTGTCGTGATGAAAGGTGAAATTCCTCTTCCTCGTAAGTGTTTTAGCAGAAGACATAAGGTTTTGTGCCAACACTGACTGGTATTTGGAGCTACAGGAACAGCTGGACTTTATTTGGGGTTAATAAGCCACTGTAATTGGTGGCAGGTGTACACTGTATTCACTGTAATTCCAGTTCTGGATTTAACAAACAATCGATTACCAGAGGACAAATATCAAACCATTAGGAAGGGATATTTATGGCTTCAACGATTTGAGTCTTTGTGCAGCTCACACCTCCAGGTTCGGGGGTTCAGTTCCATGTGTGTGTGGAGTTTGCATGTTCTCCCCGTGCTGCAGGGGTTTCCTCCGGGTACTCCAGTTTTTTCCCCCAGTCCAAAGATATGCATGGTAGGCTGATTGGCATGTCTCAAGTGTCTGTAGTGTATGAATGGGTGTATGTGATTGTGCCTTGCGATGGATTGACATCCAGTCCAGTGAGTACCCCGCCTTGTGCCCCGTGCTCCCTGGGATAGGCTCCAGGGTCTCCGTGACCCCTAGGATAAGTGTTATAGAAAATGGATGGATAGATGGATGGATTTCAGCCATTAAAAGGTTTAAATACATCCAAAACATGTATATTGTATTGACTGGAACATAGCAGAAACTTGAGTCTCATAACTCACTTTGGAACTGAATAGGAAGACCAAACTGTAGAACATTAGAACATTGTGGGCAGTGGTGGCTTGGTGGTTAAGGCTCTGGGTTACTGATCAGAAGGTCGGGGGTTCAAGCCCCGACACTGCAAAGCTGCGGCTGTTGGGCAAGGCCTTTAACCCTCTCTGCTCCAGGGGGTGCTGTATCATGGTTGACCCTGCATTCTGACCCCAGCTTCCTGACATGCGAAGAAATGAATTTCATTGTATATATGATCAATTGATATATATGATCAAAAGACTCATTACTCAATCCTGCTCTCCTGGATAAGTCTTCTGCACAAGTCTCAGACCTACTGTGTGAATTTAGGGATAATTGGACCCCACCCCCCGTTTTGCCTGAAATATTCAACATTCTCAGATTCTTCATATCCAAACTGTTGATTAAGGAAGTCAAGACTTAAACAGGAGAGATTTGGTCTTCCTATCACGCTCCACAGTGAGTATTACTTATCGTCCTGTTAGCATGTTGATCAGTGTAGAATACACATCACCAGATCTTCAGGATCTTCAGGATTGAGTGAAACAGAAGAATTTTTTTTTTTGCGAATAAAAACACAAACACACGAAATAACAGACGACTTTATTATTGTCGAAAATACAAAATAAAATCATGTACATGACATTTACATCCCAAGTATACAGGAGATATTTATTATAATGGCATGTGAGGCAGGAAATAAACCCATAAACACAGTTTATAACATTTCTAATATGCACATGAGATGTAAGATTCATGTTTAAAATAAATAAATAATTGTACGATCTGAACACAGTAAATGAATCCGTTTTAAAATGTCACTGTTACAGGTATGATCACAGTAAAATAATAAAAACAAGAGTTAACGTCTTTCTAACGTGAGCTAGATTTCCATCTTGTTGATCAGTTCCTACTGACTCAAGCTAATGTTGTGTTTTGGAAGTAATCAGTGGTGAGTGATTAGCAGGAGAACCAGGACAGGAACCTGTAGAGCAGTGCTTCTCAAACTGGGGGCTGTAAGATGGCACCCGGGGGGCCACACAGAAATTCTAGATTATTGTTTTGTGAACCTTTACACTATGATGTCCATCAAAAAGAGAAATATTAATAAATGAAATCAATTCTACACAGCACACTAAAGACACACAGGGATCTGTTGATGTACTAGTGTAGTGTTAGCCACACACAGATAAAACACAAGACTATTTAAAATGGGTACGTTTTTAGAAAGAGGACATAGTGAGTTGGCTGAGTTCATACAGAAGCGTGAAAATAAAGAAACTACTTAGATTTGATGACTCGAGGGGGCCACAAAGGGGTGCATCCTACACAAGGGGGCGTCACGGTGAAAAACTTTGAGAACCACTGCTATAGAGGAACTTTTCTTATTTAGAAGATATTCTCTAATCTCTAGTCCCAAAAACTCTCATTGTTTAGCATCTATCTAAATCGTTTTAATTAGCATGCTAGTGGTTTTTGGTAGTTAATTAACAGTCGAATAATTAAACAAGGCTAGATCATCGTGTTCATGGTCACCACTTCTCGCTGTTGTGAGTTCAATCATCTGTTTGATCTGTTCAGTTTGGCAAGAACCCAGTATAGGAACTCTAGAACCAAGTCTGAATGGGTGGAACAAGAGAACCAACTGGAAGCAGGACTTCAGCTCAGAATTAGTGGAGAAAAACTCTTAAAACTGAAGGTTCCTCAAAGGTTCTTTACATGTTTAACTCTTCTACTGTAGCTAGAGGAACAAGATAGAGAAAAGATATGCTGTAGGGTTCTAGCTTTAAAGGTGGAACAAACTGAAGAACACGCTAAGGTGCGTGATGGGATCCTAAAGCACTCCAAATATAACAGACTAATTCTTGTAATGATTTTATAATCTGAAAAGGGTGTGGCCTTCACTCGAAACCAATGAGATTATAACTCCAAAATGAATGAAATCAAGAAAAAATTGACCGAAGATTGCTGAAAAAAAGGAAAAAATGCTTTCTCAAAAGGTTATACCTTACAAATAGATTCTAACTGTAGCACCAGTTAGCATGTGCTAAGTTTATATTAGCTAGCCACGCCCACTTATTTATAAGTGTTTTGAGTTTAAGGAGGACATGAAATACACAAACAGCACTTAATTAAGTTACTGTTACTGTCGATACCACATGCTAGAGATAATGCATGTGTGATGATCTCAGGTAAAACACAAGCTCGTTAACATCTTCATTCCAAACTGAAGAGACCAAACCAGGATGTCCTTGCACCCACTTTACAACATGTGGCTTCACATTTGTTTAGTTAATTATTAGTAGTATTATATTATTATTATTATTATTAATATTATTAAAAATTTAAGGTTAGAAGCAAGTGTTGGTCAGTTAGCGATATAGCATCCCAAAGTTGAGTTCATGCTAGCATGTCAATTAATTACATCCAGTTAGCGAAATCTAAAGATGAACACAGTAAGCAACGATTTATTTAAAAATACCTTTAAAACTTTAGAATTCCAGAGTTGTCATCACAGTGCTAAATATTTTAAGTAAAGAGAGTTAATAGGATGCATTACGCTGTTAGCTAGCAAGATTAGCCATGTTTTCATCCGGCTAATATTAGCTAGCAGTAGTTGTTTCTAGAATAAATTTCTCCATATTAGATATACTTATTAAATATGAAGTCAGCATATTGTGAACAACAGCCAGCTAAATCACAGTAGCTAATGCAGATCACTGGATGAACTTAATAAACAAAGATGGTTTTATTGGACAAAAATAATCAACAAAAGAACACTGGTGAAATTAGTTACGGTAAAGTTATTTGATATTGTTATTTTAACACAAGTTGTTAACTAGCACTGTTTGAGTCTAGGTAACATTAGCTAGCTAGCCGATATGCACTTTATTTGTACTTAATTTAGAATTCTCCCAGTTTCTGAATAAACATTTCCATTTCATATTACAGATATAGATGTGTTCTTTGATAATAATCTCATCATCATCATCATCAGGAGGAAATGTTTTATTATTCAGAATTAAATCTGTATATGTTTTAAGAAAATAAAGCAATGATAAAGTTAACTTGCTGTTAGCTACCAAGTGTAGCCATTCATCCATCTAGCTAACATTAGCTAGCTAGCTCGTAGCCAGTAGATCAGTTTTTCTAGTTAAATGTAAACTTGAATTACTCCTGTTCTTTACCAAATAAGAAATTAGCGCATTGCTAACATCCAGTTAGCTAAACTAGTGCATCTAATACAGAAGTGTCTGGATAAACACAAGAAACAGAAAATAACTCGTTAAATAAGATAATTAATCTTTTTAAAACTTCAAACACAAGTTCAGTGGTGCTAGTATTGTGATGTTAGCTAGCCATAATAACACTGGGTACATTTCCATCTAGCTAAATGTTAGCCAACTAGCTTGCAGCCTATGTTTTTGGTGGTTAATTAAAAAAAATTAAATAAAGTTAAAGCATAAATATATAAAGTTTAAATCACAGAGCTAAGGCAACATCGATTTTTAGCAAGTTTGCTTCATAAGAATCTTTTTTGTCCCTGTTTGTATTTATTGGATTTAAGGCCTCATGTGTTCTCCACATTTGCAGATCGACGAGTTTCGGGAAAATAATTCACATGCTAACATTCTGAAAATAATTCAATTCTATATGTGTATTTTACATCTAAAATAAATATGCTAGCGAAGCCTGAAGCGCACTCTCTTATTTACACTTTATACACACATTCATCTTCAACATGTAGCACTGAATAAAGTTTAACGTTAATAATTACCACGCACCGAGTGCCAGTGTTGAACGTTGGAGTGAAATGTTGGATTTGATGGTTTTACAAACTTTTTAAAATTGTTTTAATACGATACACGTGCCTGTTTGGTTTGGTTTGTTTACACCAACTTAATTTTTATCCAGAGATTGATGTGGGCGGAGCCGTGTAACAGGAAGTGAGACGTTTTAAAATGCATGGCTGATATTGAGATCTGATATTTTCTCTTCAAATGCAGCCATAAAAATTGGGTTCCATTTCTTGAATATTTCCGTCATGTCACACCACTTCCACATACTGGATTTCTCTTGACCATGCCCCTTTTTACTATTACATCACTCATCAGGTTAACATCTGCACCAGTGGTTTAGAAAACCCCAAGAATCACGGCTACGTTAACTCAATCTTTTCACCCGCGGTGAGAAGACATCTCAGATTGGACCACATGTGGAACCCTGAGGCAGACGACCGCATGTGTTTCACTCCAAGAGCAGGAATCTCAAGCTACAGTCGACAAAGAATCATTGAAACGACCGGCCACGCCTCTTTATACAATTACACCACACTTAATCAGGTTACTTTCTGCACAGGTGGTCAAGAAAAGCATGAGAAATTATTGGCCACGCCCATTTTTACAAACACATTGCTCTTCACCAAGTTATGCTCTTTATGATTGTCAAGAAAATCCCAAGAATTTATTGACCACACCCCTTTCCCCAATTACACCACTCTTCAGATCATCAAGAAAACCCTGCAATTTAATCAGCCACACCCCTTTTTACAATGACACAGTTCTTTGACAGGTTACACGCTTCACCATGCTCAAGAAAAGAATTAATTTAATCAGCCACACCCCTTTTCCACAATTACACGGCTCTTTGTCAGTTTACGATCGTACAGTACTGACACGTGGTCAATGAAAGCCTGAGAATTGAGCTGCGTTTGCGTTATGGTAATGAAATGTTTCGGTGAATGACCGTGTCGTTTAGTATTAAAAATAAAATCTGAGAATCAGTGCGTGACTAATTACTAACTCGTGAAGCTAAATGGAAATCTTGATGTTTGATTATCGCGAGTTATGTTAGGACTGAGTGATCTCTCACTCAAAGCAGCACAATCTGTAACTCCAAAGGGTTCCTGCGACGTGATTGGTCCTCCCTTCACTGAGTCTTGCCTTTGATTGGAGGAATGAGAGCAGTTCTGGACTGGTCCTGAATAAACACGGCGTGTATATGAATGAGTACGTTTATGTGAGTTTGATTGGCATTTCCCAGCAGGGGCGATTCTCTGTTTCATCTGTCAATCAAAAGTGATGAGTTTGTGTATCAGACATGAGTATCAGACATGAGTATCAGTCTCTCAGGCATGTGCCGATAATCAGTTGTACCTCATACAGTGATGTTTAACACACGCAGTACTGTTCACACACACAATATCCTTCATCTTACCACCATGCCACAGCGCTAAGGAATAGAGAGAGATAATAGAGAGAGGGAATAAAAAGCGGCTGTGTCTCAGTGGGTAGAGAGGGTCGTCCACTAATCCACTAATCGTAGGGTTGGTGGTTGGAATCCCGGCCCGGGTGATCCCATGCCGAAGTGTCCTTGGGCAAGACACTGAACCCTAAGTTGCCCCCGATGGCAAGCTAGCACCTTGCATGCAGCTCTGCTACCATTGGTGTGTGAGTGTGTCTCATTTGTAAGTCGCTTTGGATAAAAGCATCTGCTAAATGAATAAATGTAATGTAAATGTAAAAAGAGAGAGAATAGAGAGAGAGAGAATAGAGAGAGAATAAAGAGAGAGAATAGAGAGAGGGAATAGAGAGAGGGAATAGAGAGAGGGAACGAGTGTATATAGCTGCTATAAAGTAAGTGAGAACAGGAAGTAATGTGTGAGATTAAATGGAGATTAAATGTAACTCTACACGTGTAAAAACGGTGACGTGTTCTTGACGTGTTCTTTGATGAATTGGTAAATTGCTGTGGTGTAAGAGGAATAAAACACTTCGCTGTGATGGGAAAGTAATCCGCTTCAGGGTGAGGAGAGGATCTCAGGTTAATCCGGTGTGATTCCCAGTGTGTGTGTGTGTGTGTGTGTGTGTGTGTGTGAGAGAGAGTGTGTGTGTATGAGAGTGTGTGTGTGTGAGAGAGAGAGTGTGTGTGTGTGTGTGTGTGTGTGTGTGTGTATGAGAGTGTGTGTGTGTGTTAGTTGTTGGAGTTTTTGCTGCTTGAAAAGAATTCTGCAGAAATATTTATTTTATTTCAAATTCAGCTGATGCTCTTTTCACGTCTACAAAAACGCCCCAGCTTTCTTTCCCCAAGACATTTTAAAGGCATCCAGAACACGCAAACTCTGAAATTCCCAGCACATGTGGTTGAGCAGGCAATTCCTCTCACACATGCTCTCCAGAAGTTCCAGCGAGAGTCACGGTCAGAGCTGTTCATCATGCTGGCTCTGTGTTTTCCAGAAAATACGTCTTTCAGTAAAATCAAACGCGCCCTCGCGTCATGACCTCACCGTGCTCTCGCTCTTCCCTACGCTCATTTCCTGATCCGCTTTATTTACAGACTTCCTGAATAGAAATATAAAATGACGTGTTAGATTACACGAGTATAGAGTTGGATGCGATGATAATTAATAATACGTCCTGTTTATTCATTTTTCATTTCGACATTTAAAAATAATAAGTTATATGCAAAGTGTTCAAAAAACATGCAGATGTTACATACATGCAGATGTTACGGTACATGCAGATGTTACGGTACATGCAGATGTTACGGTACATGCAGATGTTACGTATATGCAGATGTTACGTACATGCAGATGTTACGTACATGCAGATGTTATGGTACATGCAGATGTTACGTATATGCAGATGTTACGTATATGCAGATGTTACGTATATGCAGATGTTTATAAATATTTAATTTTTAGATGTCGTGTGGCGAAACGTGTAGAAAGAATTAAACCTAAAGGAATATTTTATTTGGTAGAAATAATTTTAGGGGGAATTTTTTCATTAATTTCCTGTTTTAGCGCAAGAGAATAAAAACAAGAATAAAGTAAAACTGTTCGTTAGATTTCCATTTCAGAATGATAAACGAATGAATGTACGTACACGGACTGTAATTCCTCACATTCTTGCTAGTTCTCGTTATCTGCGATGCAAACGTCCGTAATTTGTACAAACTTTTCTTGTAGTTTGACGGAAACGTTAGAATCCGGAAAATACAGTAACCTGTGAAACAAAAACCCATGCAGGAAGTGCAAAGTACAGCAAAACAAACCATAAAGTGGAAGCACCAAATGCTAGGGTCCTCAGCATCTAGCAAGACTAGCATTTAGCAAGACTAGCATTTAGCAAGACTAACATTTAGCATAATTAGCATTTAGCATAATTAGTATTTAGCAATTCAAGTCCAGAAATGAGGTTTCCGATGCAGTCACCAGAACCAAAGAGTGACTTTGCTTTCAGGATAAAAAGCAAAATCTTAAACACGTCACTCGCTTTGGACTGAACGCATCTGTTCCACGGGCTCCATGCATGTGTGTGTGTGTGTGTGTGTGTGTGTGTGTGTGTTTTCATACCTGTGACCCTTCAACTCATCCACGGTGCACTTTGGAGAAAAGAAACTCAGTGAGACCGGTTTCTTTCCCGTCTTCACTCTGTACATTTCTAAAATTCCTAAACAGTGTGTGGAACCTTTATTTCTCCGGTTCTGAGTGTTGATGTATTTCCTGCTACACACACACACACACACACAGATGCTCGTTCACACTGTTTACTAGGAGAACATGGTGTGTGTGTGGGCATGGTGGAGTGTGATATAGTCGTGGATCTTACTTCAGCTGCTTCAGTTCTAACACACACACACGCACACAAACACACACAAACACACGCACACACACACACGCACGCAAACACGCACGCACACACAAACACACACAAACACACACGCACACACACACGCACAAACACACACGCACGAACACACACACACGAACACACGCACACACACACGCACACACACACGCACACACACACACACAAACACACACCTGGACAATTAAAAGCTCCTAGCTTACAAAATAGGGTTCTACCTGTCACCTATTTCTGTTGTAGGGTTCTACATAAAACCTTCACGAGTTCCCCAAAGAGACAAAACCAATAAGATCCAGGTAAAACATTTTTGGAAGTTAAGAACCCTTAAAGAACACGTAAAGAACCCTTAAAGTGCATCAGTTCCATGCCAGTTTGCATTATATTAAAATCCTGACAGGTATTTAAAAGGTTCTTTAAAAAGGGCTCTTCAAGAGTTGTTTAGAACGTTAAAAGTTCTGGCTTCGTTCTATGCAGAAGCTGTAAGGGTTTCCTCAGATGGACCGCAAGACCCTTACAGCTACTTCATAGTTTTATCTTCTAAGAATGTTGATATTTTGAATAAGGATCTAATCATCTGTAAGAGAACGTTCAGTAGTTTGTACAGCAGGGTTCTAAGCGTGACTAAACTTCACATCTAATCACCTGGAATCTAAAATGGAGAATAAACGCGTTCCAGAAAGCTTTCAGTCTCTCAAATGATTCAACAATAACCGATTCAAGCGAATCAAAATGAGTCGATTTTGATTAAATGACTCGGGATCTTCCCAGATGAAATATTCGAAGCATTGCTCACAGCTGATAGTGTTGGGTTCCAGAGTCGTTACACCAGAACCCAGTGTTTCTACACTTTAATTATACATGGTTCTGTGTTAAAGATATTAATCAGTGTAATGGAGAAACACCCGTCTCTGTGCTGCAATAAAGCGCTGCTCGTGGCTTTAATACAGAAAAAAAGCTCATTTTATTAGGATTACTGTGAATATTATTAAGAGTATATTATTTATTTCCTCATAATATCTGTAAGGTTCTCTTTTACATGTTTTATAATATCCCCAAAACAAATACAAACAAACAATAAAAATCTTTACTTTGGTCCAGGAGTTAGAATACACGCACAGAAATATCAACAAAGGTTTCTTACAGATTTGAACATTTACAACATTTTTACTGTCATTTAGAGACAAGCTTCAAATACTGAAGTGAACATTCGTAACAGGGGGAAAGGGGGCGGGGCTTCATCTGAGTGATGACGTGAGGGAGAAAGAGATGAAAAGAAGAAGTGATAAAATATCCGAAAGTCCACTTACTAACCATAGACACAGTCCACAATCGCTCAGCAACTGTTAAAACATAAACAGCCCAGTTTAATGACGTGGGTTCTGAAGGTTCTGATGCAGAATGAAGTGTAATCACACAGAACACTGACGCTGACACTGCATATTCTATCAGCTACAACCTCTGTGTGTGTGTGTGTGTGTGTGTGTGTGTGTGTGTGTGTTTATCAGACACTTAACATCAGACACTCTTTGAAAACAGAATAAAGTGGGTTCTAGTATCAGGACCGTTCAGACGTGGTGATGCAGGGGTGGAGTTTATTATCGGTTCTCATGCACGAGGAAGTGACCGTGATGCTCGTGATACACCGCTCACTTTATCAGGCAACTTTGGGAATATTTTCTGTGCAAATGGTGCTGACGAATCGATCTAGAACTCTTAACAGTTCTTTATTTGTCCCCTGGGTTCTACTGTATGTAGACCCCTATAAAAACAGCTGTTAACACTTTTCCACAAGCAGAAACAGTCTCAGATAGAACCCTTTTTACGGAAACTGCGCACCCTTAACTGTTCTCTTGTAGCGTTCTGCATAGAACTCTTCCTAATAGGTAAAAGGTTCTGCGGAGAACCTTACGACATCGCAGTGAAGGGACTCTCAGAAACAGTTATAGGAAGCTAGGAACACGTAATTATCCCTTCAATCATTCACAACTGTTTTCCTACGAACAAAGGTTCCAAAACAGAACCGAAACAGAAACAGTTCCTTTTAAGATGCTTGGAACCTTTAATTATTCAAGGAACCATTTAAACACCAAGACAGTTTAGAGAGGTTCTAGGAACTCAAATAATGAAGAATGATATAGACCCTGTTACAGTCCTCGAAGAAAGCGGTTCTTCAGAATGGTTCTTTAAGGATTAACACTATCTAGTATAAAAACACTTCACTGGAAGGTTTAAAGTAGAATATTTAAGGGTTCCTTCAGAGCAACCAAAGAACCGTGAAAGGTTCAGAATGTTAAGGAGTGTACTGTTTATAATACAGACTAATTTCATGCTGAGTTCCTCAATGATCCAGAATGGTTCTCTGGATAGTTCAGGGTTACAAAAAAAGGGTTCTTCTTTGCTACATACAACCTTTAAGGGTTCCCTAAGAGGGACAACTGAAGAATCTTTAAGGGTTCTTAAAAGTTTACATTGTATTAGGCTACGCACGGTGTCCGACCAATCAGAAGTTCTATTTTGGTCATGTGACTGTTTTCACTCGTCATGTGCAGTGTTTATGACGTTAGTGAAGAGAACAGAGTTAGATAATGAAATGAAATCGAGGTCTAATCACTGAGAGATCAGACATGATTAGAGTTCCACACACTGCTGCGTTAAAAGCGTGCTGGTGTCTCATGAGCAGGAGAACGTGCTGAAACGGAAGCCATGTTCTTCACGTGAGGGAGAAATGACAACGACGTGAGTGTGGAGGTTAACACGGGAAAAGTGTTCAGAGGTTCTTTCAGTTCTGCTCCTTTAGCACTCCACACGCACTCCACACCCCCCCACACACACCCCATACACCCCACACACACTCCGCATACCCTATACACGCCACATACCCCACACACTCCACACACACTCCACATACCCAATACACCCCACACACTCCACATACCACACACACCCCACATACCCCATACATCCCACACACACTCCATACACACTCCACATACCCCATACACCCCACATACTCCACACCCCACACACACACACTCCACATACCCAATACACCCCACACACTCCACACACCCCCCACACACACTCCACATACCCTATACACCCCACATACTCCACACCCCACACACACCCCACACACCCCACACACACTCCGCATACCCTATACACGCCACATACCCCACACACTCCACACACACGCCACATACCCCACACCACATACCCCACACACCCCACACACACACACGCCACACACTCCACAGACTCCACACACCCATCCTTACCCCCTACACACTCGAGTTAACTGTATTAACTCTAGTGTGTGTGTGCAGAACTTAGAAACACTGAACTTACAAACTTAAAGAAAGGCAGAATAATGAGAGAGAATAGAGAGGAAGAATAAAGAGAGAAAAAAGAGAGAATAATGAGAGGTAATAGAGAGGTGATAAAGAGAGGTATGTGAAGGAACGAGTGTTCATAGCTGCTATAACATAAGACAACAGGAAGTAACTCGCTCCAGCGAGATTCAATGCAAGTATAAACGGATAAACTATGACGTGTCGATCATTAATAAATATAAATTGTGATTGGTGGTGGCGAGAGGAATTAAACACTTGTGGACGTGGTGCCACTGTTCTGTTTTTATTCCTTACACACGCTTTAAATCCGTGGGGTTTAAATTTAACGCTTTAACGTGAGAGTTAGGTGTTCATTTATAGAGAAATGGAGATGAGGCCGAGAAACACAAGTCTGTGATTAACTCAGGATGAACATGAACATGACACGCTGTTATGAGATGCTTAAAGTGCAGTTTAGTGCAAAATGCTCTCGGTTTCTATAGCAACCCACACAGATTCAACACAAACACAAGCCTCTTAACACAAACTGTGGCTCAAGCACAAAACTAAACATGCTAACAGAAACGCTAACATGGGTTCGTGTGAAGTTCTGAGGTAAATGGCATGTCCATACTGAACACACACACACACACACACACACACACAGGCACTGAGTTCATTCAAATGTCAAAAATTTTATTCCAGAGTGATGTGTGTTTCCATCAACTGCTCTTATAGTAAATATTCTATAGAGAAGCGACAAGATGATGTCATCAAAAAGCGCCCCACACACACACACACCCCCGCACACACACACAGCTATGGGTCACGAACGGAAAACCGCACACATCTGCACTAAATACTAAGTGAAAATGATATACTGCCTTCACAAGATCACAGGATTTACTACACAAGCTATAAATAGCCAGGATAAGGCTTTCCCCGTTACCACGGCAACATGCTACCATTTCTCAGTACAGCGGGTTCTTTAGCCATCATTGCAAGTGTAACTAGCGTCATTTTAGCCACACGGAAGATATTTTTTTCAGTAATTTAACAACACATCTGAGGTAAATGTTGACGTTCTGGATGGTTCGGTTTCATTTCCATGGTTACTGTGTCTGTGTAAGAGACGTAGCTAGCTACATTGTTAGCTTTAGCGTTTAGTCCATATTTCCCAGTTCCCTAGTAACAATGTTCTCAGGACCTTTGTCAAAAAAAAAATAATTCCATAAACCTGCATTAACTTTGAGTATTAAGATTAAGATGAGACACTTTAAGCTTTCTGATAAATGTGAAATGATTTCCAGTTCATTCCCAAGTATGCGTCTCTGCAGGTCGGAGTAACGGGCGTGTCCAAAGGCTATTGCAATTGGTCGAGAGCGCTGTCGGGTAAACGCACAGGAAGTTAAACTACCATGCTGTGTGGATGAGGTGTTTCTGTAGACCGACCCAGACGTTCTCATCACCCCGGTTCCCTCGATAAGAATCCAGTAGGATTGTTCCATTGGCTTTTATATTATTGCAGAAAAGAAACTCTTTGAGCAACACAAGTTTACGATTCTTCCCCGTTTTGTTCATCAAGATAATCTTCACACAAGTTTGAGGAATTCTGAAGTCTAAAAACCAAACCTGCAGAAGTATAAAAGCTAAAGTTAGACTAGAAACGAACTGCACCACGGTCACATGACCTCGACAACTCTTTCAAGCTTTATTTAAAACACACTACAATTGGACAATACTATAAACGGATAAAGTTGTAAAGTTTGAGTTGGACTAGTTTGTAAGAGCGCGAGTAGAAACACATCGGCGCTGTAGTAGATGAGTTTCCTGTTCGGCGTGATGACCTTTCATTTCCCTCACAACCTCCGCAGTCCCGTTTAACCACGTGGTAGAGACCGTCTTTTTCAATACAGGTAAAAGATGAACAAAGTCCTGAGTGGGGTATTACTGATGTGTTTTATATCCCAGAAGAAAACCTGAACCTGATCTCCTGAGCTTCTGTTCACCACAGACATTATTTCAGGCATTTCCACAAAAAGCCTTTTTAAAAACATGCACTCGTGATTTTTTTTAAAGGCTTTTTGTTGAGGGAGCCATGATGAAGTTCATCCCTGCAGCACTGCACGTTAACTTACAGACCTCTGTAGGTGTAACTTTCGGCCAGTTGAAATTGCCTTTCGATACACCCCCTTAGCGTTCGGCACGCGCATTACTCCGACTTGCAGAATGTCTCTCATTTCTGGAGACATTTGGACAAAAAGGTATTTAAAGAAAGCTATGTCACCAGTAGGGGGCAGTGAAGTGTAAGTTATAAAGGCAGTATAAAGTTATTATAGTCCATTTAGACTATAAATAAGTGACTTGTTTAGAAAAATCTTTACAAAGGATAGTATTTAGTACAGTGGTATGCAGTTTTAAACATTAAATACGTTAAACTTACTCCAGACAGCGTTTTGACTTCACCTGAAACCTCAGACAAGCACAGAAAGTGATACTGAGGTGTTATTTCTGATGTGTTCATATTTAAATTTCAAACAGATGGATGGAAACAACACGACAGAGAGAAAGAGGGAGAGAGAGAGAGAGAGAGAGAGAGAGGGAGTGTGTGTTAAAGGGGAACGTACTTGGGTTTGTCTCGCGGCTCTCGGCTCTTGGTGTGTTTGGTGCTGATGGAGTGCACGGATGAACTTTGTTTACTGGACGAGTGTGAGGAGTGTGAGAGCGTGGAGCGGCACTGAGCCGCGTTGTGATCGAACTGCATTAAACAGAAGATCAGGTCTGTGGGGACCAGCTCGAACTCGTACGGAGGATTGGTGATCACGTAGCTAACACACACACACACACACA
>JAFFST010054133.1:0-11403 GCA_022414735.1 Noturus placidus
GGTTGAGTGTGTTTGTGTGAGTGGGTGAGTGTGTCTGTGTGAGTGGGTGAGTGTGTCCGTGGGAGTGGGTGAGTGTGTCTGTGTGAGTGGGTGAGTGTGTCTGTGTGAGTGTGTGGGTGTGTCTGTGTGAGTGTGTCTGTGTGAGTGGGTGAGTGTGTTTGTGTGTCTGGGTGAGTGTGTCTGTGTGAGTGTGTCTGTCTAAGTGGGTCTGTGTGAGTGTGTCTGTGTGAGTGTGTGGGTGTGTCTGTGTGAGTGTGTCTGTGTGAGTGGGTGAGTGTGTTTGTGTGAGTGGGTGAGTGTGTCTGTGTGAGTGGGTGAGTGTGTCTGTGGGAGTGGTGAGTGTGTCTGTCTAAGTGGGTCTGTGTGAGTGTGTCTGTGTGAGTCAGTGAGTGTGTCTGGGTGAGTGTGTCTGTGTGAGTGGGTGAGTGTGTCTGTGTGAATGGGTGAGTGTGTCTGTGTGTCTGTGTGAGTGTGAGTGGGTGAGTGTGTCTGTGTGAGTGTGAGTATGTGAGTGTGTCTGTGTGAGTGGTCGAGTGTGTCTGTGTGAGTGGGTGTGTGTGTGTGTGAGTGTGTGAGTGGTCGAGTGTGTCTGTGTGAGTGTGTGTGTGTGTGTGTGTGTGAGTGTGAGTGTGTGTGTGTGTCCGTGTATGAGAGTCCGCCCGTGTGCGGGTTTTGTCTTGTTAACGACTTCCATGGTTTCCCTTATTAGCAGTGAACAGGACACAGTCTCGTCATCTAGCAGTTTGTTGTGTGATGTAGAGAACACCGAGAGTAGTTTTCAGACGTGTATAAACAAGGATGCTGAGCGGAAACGGAGGTAAGTGACTGAAAACGAGAGAGTCAGGCTGATGACCCCGACTCGACAAGGGCACAGAAGGTCAAAGGTCAGTCTACCCCCAAGCACTCTAGAAAAGTTTCTCCTTCACTACAGTGTTCTCTACTCCTCCTTTCCTAGGAACGTAGGGAAGAAAGAAAAACACCACACCCACAAAACACACTCTTCTATTTATTTCCAGATCAATCGAGCGCCGAGTTTTGGGACGGATCAGAAGATTGATTATGAAGTGAAGAGAGGGGTCTTGCTCAATGCCCTGAAACTGCTGAACATCAGGTATTCTGTAAAGCGCATTTCTACTTTCTTTTTCTCCACACTTTTACTTGCTGTGTTTAAGAGAGTGGAGGAAGGTAACTGAAAGACACGCGTTCATGCTTATTGAGTGTTTTTCATTTTTTATCGATTAGCTCGAGTTCATTTTACAGGATCAAGCATCTTTTGATGTTTCGGAGCATCCTTATTATTTCAGGCATTAGAGTCTGGCTCGTGCGTGTTCATTAGGTGGAATATTCCCCCAGCAGTGTGTTCTCTAAAGCCCACTAACTGTGTGTGTGTTCCTGTTTGTGTTTGTAAGCGACCGGGATCGTGTGTGTCTGTATGTACAGTTTGATATGTAGCATTGAACATGACTTATATGGTTGACTGTATACATGAATGAATCGCTGGACATGTTGTGTACAGTATACAGTGAGTGTGAACTGTGTGTGAATTTATCCGCCTTTGTGTGTGTGTGCGCACAAAGCCAACCGTCCCCAGGTAGTAAACACAGTCCAGGATGATTGATCATCTCATAGCTGACCTCTAAGCTCGGACTCTTGTGTCCTAAATATAACCCTCCGAAGCAACACTGGCACTACATCAGGACATGAGAGAACGTGAACGCTCTGCAGCTCACAGGATCGTGTTTCAAGTGTAAACGAAGCGCGATGCATTGTGATCCCACCGTCAGAGAGAATTCATTCTAGCCTCTCAGGCGTTTAGCGCAGTTCTGCCGAGTTCCAGACTAGGAGTCATTCTGACTTGAAAGCCATCGCGCTACACCATTAAACAGGCAGTATGTCCTCAGTGCCCGCGCGACCTGTCTTCCCCATTCTGGAAAAGTTAGCATGACGTCTTTAGTGCTTGGAAATAGTGATACAGTGGTGCGGTGGATCAGTTCTCCCAGCATTAGGGATAGAAAGAGAACTTCAAGAGGGCCAGTTAGCAGGGGCAAGAGAAGTGCTGGGATGTTTTACAGCAAATCTGCTGAGAGATAATAGTTTGCAGCCATTTGTAGTCGTTTTGTCACGTTTGCATTGTTTTTTTTTCATTCACAGAGCGAGCGATAAGCGCCGAAACCTGGCTCAGCAGAAAGCCGAGGCACAGCGACGCCTCTACGGCCAGGGCAAGATGAAGAAACTTTCAGCAGGTTCATCCGAGTGGGAAAAGCAGCGCCTCACCCTGGAACGGAGGAAAGAAGAACTGGTGAGGCGTGATATCTTTTTTTTTTTTCTTCTTTTTTTTTGTTCTTGCAACTTTCTTTAAAACTTTTCCCCAGGCACAAGCATAATGCTTCGTTGGCAGTTCAGGGCGACAATGTAGTATTTAATTATTCATGCTCAGAAATTACAGAAGCGATACATTTCAAACTTTTAAGTGGCAGTTCGGCAAGACGTGCTCTGTGCTCCGGTCTGGCTCTTGATTGGTCTTTCGGGCCAAGCTTTATTGTACGAAGTGATGAATGAATGTAAAATTGCCGCAGGTAGGTGGTATTTTCAAAGGCCAGGGCAAAAAGTGCATAAGAGCGTAAGCACGTGGGATCGAGTGGTGGGGTGGGGTGGTCTTCAGCGAGCGATCATGTTCTAGTGTTTAGCAGAGATCAGTGAGTATAATTGGAGGCACCCTGCTGCTCTGCTGCAAATTGACCATCTGACCTTTTCACAATTACAGTTTTTGATGTATTAAAATGGGATCGCGGGACTTAAATCCATATGAATTATGATTCGACGCTCCGCATTAACAAGTGGAAGGGCGAGGGGGATTTTTGCATTCAGCACTTTGTTCGCTCTCCGATACTTGACTTCATTAAGGCGTCTCTAATGGGGCAAGTAGACGTCTGATGTTGTTATTTGTCGAAATAAGCCTAATCGAGTCAGATCCTTTCTTAGGACCTAACCTTTTGTGTCTACTTTTTTTGTTTTAGAAAGAGAGGCTGGCCCAGGTTCGCAAGCAGATCTCCAGGGAGGAGTACGAAAAGCGTCATCTGGGGAACTACAGGTAGGCCATGGAGCATCTGGTCCTGTGGGATGCTTCTTACATTTATAAGGTCACCTAAGGAGCAGGATGCTCCCAGGAGAATAAAGCACCGGAGAAAGTAGTAGAGCTACACGGCCCAATTCAGAAAAGAAGGGAGAAGGCTGTAGAGACCTGAAATAAGAGCAGACAAGAGCCAGGGACTGAATTTAATGCCCCTTGGTATGCACACACATTTAAACATGCAAATACATAGACCCACAGCATGTTACGCCCAAGTATCAGGAGCTTTTCTCTCACGTGAGGCCACGGAGAACAGGGATCATCAATTTTTAATCTTCGCCTGTCAGATGAGCAGATGCCTGCTTCAGAAGACAAGTCAGGGGTGGTTTGGCTTCAGCTTATCCTTTGCTCATTGCCAATGCTCTTTTGCTTAAAAGAAGTGCTTGCTACACACCATGGCAGTGCCCTGGGCTTTATTACCATTGCTGCTCTCTGTTTGTTACACTCGAATGCCGAGCGTGTGGTGCTGCCTAATGAAGACCCCCCAATTGGGAAGCGGCACTGGGACTTGATTAAGACACCCCTCATTAGATGAGTCTCCCAAGTAACCTTTTTTCCATTTACTGGAACGGAGTTCAGGTACAGAGAGCCTACTTCAAAGAGGAGCCAAAGCCATTTAGTGTCTGTAGCATTTATCACACCGCTCAATGAGTAATTGTGACGAGTCGCTTTGGAATAACGCCACCACTTAAAAAGCACAGAGGAAGCATGGGGAGTGAATCTGGTTCTTAAATAGGTTTTCCAGCTGATGTAATTTCTATTCCCTGCATCTCTATCCCAATAAACCCCAGCCACCCCCTCCCCCCGAAAAAAATGCTGAAACATAAAAAAAAAAAAAAACGAGAGAGCTCAGGAAATATGTGGGGCAGACTGAGATTTAAACACGCTCCATATGAACGAGGCAAGGCGAGAAGCGTCGAAGGCGCACGTGACTCTTATACGTTCTTGGCCATATTGCCCGTATGCAGACCTTAATGGGTTTTAGAGCTTTATCCAAGGATCTTAACATTTACATTACTTGATCCCTTGATTATGCCGCAGCTGACCAAGCTCAAAACTAAAGCGCATGTTCAAATGTTAGTAGAACATTTACCAGGCCAAAATGTGCATCTCTAACAGATATTCGTTAGCATTCCTCCCACCTTTTTTCAGTATATAGATTAATGTACATGGGCGTAGATACAATTGAAGGTTTATACGTAGCTTGTTCCTCATATTGAAATATTATTCCGTTTAGTCTTCAGCTTCAAGTTCTTCCCAGCAATTGTGCTGCAGCTGCATCAAGCCTTAATAGTCATCTCAACAAAAGCACATTACTTTTAAGACGAAGTCTGGTGTCAGAGGAGTGATTGAGAATTGTTTAAATAATATGATAAGCAGGTGCATTCTCCTCACTCCCTCCCTCCCTCACTCACTCACTCACTCACTCTCTGTTGCCTTTCTCCCTCGTTCTCCCTTTGCTTACAGACGTATTTACCCCCCAGATGACAAGCTGCTCTTGGAGAAGTATGAGGGCCTCCTCTCGGTTGCCTTTCAGACGTTCCTCGCCGGGCGAGCAGCCTCACTTCAAAAAGAAATGAATAATCCTCTGAAACGAATGAAGGCATGTACCTGAGTCTCAGCTGGCTCAGAATTCTCTCTCTTTTCCCCCCTCCCTTCTATCTCTGCTCTCTCTATGTCTCCCGCTCTCCTTCTTTCCTTCTCTGTATATAGAATTTCCCTTCAGCTAGATAATAGCAAGAGAAGAAAGGAAATGTTGCAAGGTACTGTTGTGGCTCCTCCTTATGTTTCCTGGCACGACCTTGTTGCCAAAGTCTAAGGCTTTTACAGTCCATCATGAACACGGTGTTTTAAAGACCCAACACAACCATTTTTTTGTTACAAGGAGTGCCTGCCTTTTTACTTTTTTTTTTGTTGTTGTTTTTTGTTTTCTTGTCCATCTTTATTCTTTATTCACCTCGAGTTCATCATTGTACCGTGCCACTTCTCAGAAATATTTCGATGTTTGAAGAGGATTTTCAAGGCACATATATGTCAGCTCAGGGACATCATTGTGCTGTATTGTTGGAGGGCTTCTTTCAGTATTGCCCATCCACACATTGCAATTTAATGGAATTTGATCTGCCAGTAGTGAGATCAGTTATAAATGCATCAGAGTGGCTGATGTGGCCTGGGCAGATCTGCTACTTTCTGTGAATATGCAATATGCAATAGAGTGGAAACTGTGGATCTGGCTTATTTGGGTAAGGGTCAGGATTACTGAAGAATGTGCCATCACCATATTAGCTTCTCAACTTGCTCATTTTTCATTCAAGCATTGGTTATAAAAACCAACGAACTTCCCTTTACTTTCACACTATCCGTTGTTAAGATGAGGACGGGTTCCTTTCTGAGTCTGGTTCCTCTCAAGGTTTCATTTTATGGAGTTTTTCCTCGCCACCGTCGCCACCAGCTTTCTCAATAGGGATAAATTCACACATTTAAAATCTGTTTCCTGTGCTTATATATTTCTGTAAAGCTGCTTTGAGACAATGACCATTGGAAAAAGCGCTATACACAGAAAATTGAGTTGAATTGAATTGTGACGTGAAGAGGTGGTTCAGAAATGATGGTCTAGAATCAGCTTCCTTAATCATAAGTCGCTAGAATGTTTTAAGAGCCTGTTTAGTCTTCGGCTTTTTGCCCGAACGGCAGGTTTTAATCTGGATTTATGAAACAATGCATGGATGTGGTGAGAAATGGAATTTAATATTGTTAGATTTCCATTTATCTCAGGGATCTCATATTTATGTCTTCAGATCTCCGTCAGCCCTTTCAGCCTATTCTACAATTATTTACTTCTATTAACTTTTAGTTCTGTGCTGCTATGAGCGAGAATGTGTGATTCGCCACAGAGAGTCAGGCGCCTGAAGAGTCCGAAATGAACACACACACTGACTTCTATGAGTGTTCATAGAGACGTCATTCAAAACAGGATTATTTAAACACATTGTACACATTGATAACAGCAGTGCGTGGATGGTTTCTATTGGTCCAGGTGTCAGACAGATTTAAACAACACACAAAGCACATAGTCATAATACAAAATAAGTCATGTGCCTTGTTGACACGGAAATACTTAATAATATAATCAATGATAGCAGTTGATCAGCTTATTTCAAGAGGTAATTAAATGAATAGAAAATAATTAAATGATTACATTCATCATAGGTATTTGATAGAAGGTCATAATATAAGAGAGTACATGTTAAAAAGAGAATTTCCTTTCAAATAGGTTTGTCTATTTGTACTAGAAGAACAAATCAGTGAGGAGCTTACCGGTGTTAACTCTGCAAGAGTATTTATTTGTGGAACTGCGGGCAGTATTTCTCATTATAAAACCGCTGAGATGGCTGGAGATAAACGTTCATTGGAGAGCCTTTTTCGTGATATCAAGGATGTTTCAGAAAATGTAATTCAGTCAGTTTCTTTTGTATAGTAAGGAATAAACTCCAAGCTACTCGGCATTCATAAAACCCATCCTTTACTCTACACATAATCTGCGCTCATCTCAGCCCTACTTTGTCAAAATGACCTTAACTACCACTTCATTACTTATTACACACTCCAAAGTGTGTAGTTTTTTGGGTAAGGTGTGTTTTGAGTATGTTACTGTAATGTATAGAGGGACTATAGAGTCTGCAAATCCGGTTGCTAGACCTTCATTACTGGGTTCATTTCTTTATTAAGAGAGGCAAGCAGTATAATCCGAAACACGTAATCCAAACAGGGTATCCAAAAACAGGCGAGGGTCAGGCGATCAACAACCAGAACCAAACAGGGCGAGGCAGAAGGCGAAGTTGCGGTCACAGAAAACAGGGACGATACACCAAAACAGGAAGCGTGAAACATAAATGAAGGCTCTAAACTGGTTAGCGGAGAAACCAGTTTAATCACCACTAACGTGGACAAAACAAAACATGAGAATTAACATGAAAACGTGACATGAACACGGACTATGGTGAACTTATTGTAATGAAGCTAAAGTTATCTAAACACTCACTCATTCACAAACAATATTCCTCACCGTGTGCTGCACGGTGCGTGGTATATGAGCATGCGGCATCAGCGTTGTAATCTCTAGCATCTGAGAGCAATGCAGACACGTGACAGCTTAGCCAATGACAGACATGGGGAGGAGATATGACAAACATAAACAACGTCCACGTGTTGAAGTGTCAAGAAAGTCATCTCGGGAAAGGTCAGGTGCACTGCACTCTGCTTCAAAGGGGAATCGTGACAGTCATTCGCTTAACCCTGTTACCTGAACACATTTACAAATACAAAATGTTTGGAATAATAATAATAATAATAATAATAATAATAATAATAATAATAAGTCACATGTTCAACAGGAAGCTGTATTGTCTGAATTTCCTGAAGATCATGGGAAGAAGAAAGTGTTGTTGTCCCCCCCCCCTTTGTTTTCAAAGATATTGACTGAGGAGGTCACTTTGATAGTAGGCCACAAGGCAGTGGTGGCTCAGTGGTTGAGATGTTTGACTTCTGACCGGAAGGTTGTGAGTTCACATCTCAGCACCACCAAGTTGTCGTTACTGGGCCCTTGAGCAAGACTTTTATCCGTCAAATGTATAAATGAGATGAATGCAAGTAGCTGTGGATAAGGGCGACTTCCAAATGCTGTTAAATTCAACCATGGCACCTAAATTACACATTGATAATGAATTACTAATTATAAAAATACATTTTAAGTAAATGTTTAACATGTTTTTTTGAATAGTTAAATGCAAAATGGTCAAATTTTTCAGATTTTCAGTCGTGGAATTGGCACTATAATCGTGGAAACACCCTTGTACATGCCTAAAATTATACTGTACTAAAGCCTTAATTAATCAGTAATAACTGTACTAAACGATTAAACATTTTAATTAAAAATCTCTTTGCAGTCAGTTCTATTATTTCATTGTATGGGATGTTTTTATTTATTTTGCTGTTATGGTCAGGAAGGGGGAATCATTCATTCACTGGCTAGCCCACCATGCAAGTAAAAGCTCCAATATGGTTGCCTGGAAACCTAACTGACTAGGCTAAAAAGTGGTAGCTAGCAAAATGTAATAACAAATGGTGGATAAGTAATCCAGACTAAGGGACGCACACACTTTTATGATCTAGGACATTGTTGTAGACCACCAACAAATGTCAGCATGTCTTTGGCCAAACGTTTTATATGACGGTCGTTTAAATATGACATATCTGGGTGGTATGATTACAGGAAGAGGACATCTTGGATCTGCTGGAGCAGTGCGAGTTGGATGATGAGAAGTTGATGGGAAAGACATCCAGGCAGAGAGGAGTGAAGGTAAGTTGCCTGTTCAAATACATCAAACGTACAAGGCTAACATTCCTTTCTTACACAATTGGCTTCAGTTGAATTTCATTTGCGTCTGTCGCTTCTGCGTGCGCTTTTCTTCCTTGACAACCCGCGAGCCCACAGCGCTCTGTGATCTGATGGATAGACAGACTCCCAGGGGTGCATTATGAACCATCTGGAAAAATCAGGGCAGAAATGAAGCAGTTGAAATACTGCGGGATTCAGTTTTAAGCATTCGTACTTAAATATGCCACAGAGCGCAGCACAATCAAACGGAGATAGCTGTTTGAGTTCGTCTCCGTCTCCTCAGTCTCCATCTCCCTCTTTCTCTAATTGATTTGTTTAAACCTGCGTTCGCAATAGCTTCCTAAGTGTTAATTTTGCAAGAGAAAGCCAAGCTAAATTAGCTGTTGAATAACTGATGTGAATGCTTTATTAATGCTAACAGCGTGCTCCTTCCTGAGCGCAGGACAGGCATTCACTTCAATTAACTCTGCCTCCCGATCTTTTTTACATTTTTTTTTTCTTGGAAGGAAATGATAAATTAATAATCCCGAATGCTTATCGGTGAAAGGTGGTATCCGGGCAGAGTTACTTATATTGAATTAACGCATCTCAGCTGTGACATTAATCACAGGCAGCGCTACACTGTACTTGTCATCAAGGTGCATGCCAAGGGCCGTGTCACAATCCTACCCCCCTTCTTTTCCCATTACTTTCTCCACCTACACTCTCCACTCATGTCACCTTAGCTACTGCTTATGACAAATGCTAATTGGAGTCAGGATGAAGGCTATATCCGCCAAGGCACTGACTCTGTCTAACATTGTCTCCCCCCCCACCCCCACCACCAACAATGTCACTGGACATCATTGGGTTGGACATGTCTATCTGTCTCTGCAGGCCTTGTCCTCAATGCCCGAGAGCGCCCAGATGCCCAGGAGGCACAGGGACTACGAAGACAGCTCGGGCAGCTGCAACAGTAGCAGAACGTCATGCTCAAACACTGATGAAGAGGAAGAGAGCACCAATGACTTCCAAGAGAAGAAGGTCTCCATTGAGGTTGGGGAGAGCAGACAGAAAACCTCTGAGCGTTCCAGTAAGTCAGTGAAGGAAATGATTCTTTTATTAGTACTCATCCGGGGCCAGTTAGGACAGTCTCCACTATGCTGTACTCATTCCCCTTCTTTTATGTCACAGCCCACGATAGGAAATCATTCCCTTGATGCTTTTTATACAACCATGAAGGCTTCTTAATTACTTAAACAAACTTCTTCCATTGTCATAGACAGCCTTAGACACCCTCAAGCCTTTTTCTGGACAGACCAACTCTAGACACAATTATGTAATCTAGTGGTGTCAGCTGCAGCACTAACCCCAAATTACAGATGTAAATCTAGTTTAATGCATTTGTTTACCTAATTAATACATGAAACAGGCAAAATCCATCTTTTTTAATTAGGGTCACAAGGATCTGATGGTGCAGTCCAGAGACTCTTAATTTGACTGGCTGGCAGTAGTGGGTGATAGCTTGAGAGCTCTCTTGGCTCCCATACACCGTGGCTTTAATGAGCTTTTTTGATGTGTTTCAGTCCACTAGTCTGTAAGGAGGCTAGGGTCTCAGTTTGGGTGAGGCGCAATTCAGGGAGAGCCTAACTGAAAGGCATTTGGTTTACCTTGAAAAGAAAGCAAACAAACCCTATTCTTTCCAAATGGAAAGGTTTCCAACTTCCTTGGGGTCCACAAACATATAGTTGTTTATAACTATAGTTGTTTTTTTTTTCTTTTCTTCTTCACCTGCCTTTCTCCTTCCGTGCCCCAGGTCTTGCTATCACACCATGCCAGCATGTATTGAAGTGTCACAGGGCAAGAGTGGATTGTTTAAAGATTCTTTTTTGCCTGAGCAAGCGGTCAAACCCTCCAGTTTTTCCATTAGCTTCGGAATGAAGGACAAAGCCGTGATTTGGCTGAAGTTTGAGGGGTGAGTGAGTCGCTGAGGCTGGAGTGACTTTGACGCCCCATCTGGGGGTGGCCTAAGCTAAGCCCCTATAATGCGCACGACTTGGCAACTTCCTTCCCTCAAGACTCGCAGGCAGAACACCGAGGCCGGCTGGCCCGTGGACAAGCTGGAGGTCGTTCAACACTTCGGTGCGCGTGTGGGCAAAAGGTGTTGCGGCTCTAATCCGAAAACCGCAGAGCCAGGCCACTAAGACCAGCACATGCCTTTGTGATTAATGGAAGCCACAGTTACTCTGTGTTTGTTCTCATGGAGGGGGAGTTGTGACTTCATTTGCACCTCAATACAGGCCTTTTGTGTGTATCTAAGAGTCTAATCATTTCTCTCTGATCTCAGTAGTTCAAACACTTAATTCTGGCATCTTCTATCTCTCCATGTTAAAGAAAAAAAACAAAAACAAATGAAGAATGTTAAAAAGCTTTCTTTTATCCTCTCTCAGGTCGTGTGCACTGGAAGCCTGCTCCCAAACCAGAGAAATTGGGCTCAGTATCCTCACCATCGCTGTCAGGACTCATCCGCCGCTCTGTGTCATGCCCGCGCTCCATCTCTTCTTTGAGTGGACAGTCACCTAGCAGTGACGGTCGAGGCACCTTGAACAAGAGTTTGCCACAGATGGGAAGCACTAGTGTGGGATCAGCCCATGCAGGAGCTTTGGCTCCGCCATCATCGTTGGTTCGACCGCACACAGCTCTGCGCTCACACTCTCTCAGCCGCAACATCTCTGCCCACAGAATGCTCCACAGCAGCAGCCTGGGCACTATCCACTCCACCATGGCAAGTATAAAACACACACACGTCTGCTTACCGAAAACAAAATATATTAACAGTTATTTAAACCAGTGCCATCAGCTGCAAAGCTAAACATAATTTATATATATATATATA
>JAFFST010054133.1:11423-25700 GCA_022414735.1 Noturus placidus
ATATGTGTGTGTGTGTGTGTGTGTGTGTGTGTGTGTGTGTGTGTGTGTGTGTGTGTGTGTATATATTGTATGATGAATTAGTTACCTGCTGTAGTTTATTATTACATAAAACAGGTAAAGTTCAATCAGGGTCACTAGTATGTAATGGGATGTAATTGTGCACATGCCTTACACCATTAATTTCTGTATGATGGGGTGCACACACATGAATGTGTTCATGAACACGTCAGAATATTCTTCATGGCTCCATCTTCTCCGACTTCTTATAGTAACACATGCATATCCCTTAACACACACCTCATTTGCTCTCTCTAACATGTGCCCCAGCTCACACTTTCTCTCTTCTTTATGCTAATCTGACTAGCCCCTAAACTCCCTCCATTCAGCGGTGCGCCTCTCTTTAAGCACTCTTTGTAACGAGCGTTAAGATGTCCCACAGTCAGAGCAGCACTGGCACTTTTACACTCCGTCTCACAATCTGACAGTTCTGACATGCTGAGCCAACCTCCAGTCACCTGGGCTCATCTGGCACAGCGGGTACCTCTGGGATCTAGGCTGGAGCCGCCAAGCAATAGCTTGCGGCTGTGCCACTCTAATTGTGGCATCCTCGCCTCGGCTCGCTCTCCAGGCCTGCGGAGAGCGGCGAGGAAAGGAAAAGCTGATGACGGAAGGAAAAAAGGCAACGTGCGCTAATTCATCTTCATTGCGTTGTGTGTGTGCGTGTGTTTGTGTGTGTGTGCGTGCACGCCGCAGGGAGAGTCCCTGCTGAACGCGAGGAGCAAGGAGCAGGAGGCGGAGCTGACGCGGCAGACGCTGGCCGCGCTGGGGGAGTTACGCATCCGATTCCCAGGGAAGAGCGAGGAGGAAGCGGAGGCTGTGCTGGACGAGGTGAGTTAGTATGCCGCTCTCCTCTCGTTCCCCCAGCTCATTTGTGGAGAGTGCTGCCTGTAGCGCTGGTTCTTATATTCTCTCTCTCTCTCTCTCTCTCCATCTCATTTTGTACATAGTGTCATTAGCCGTCCACCTGTATGGTTAATGAGAGCTATTAGCTGTCGCCATGGAAAACGCAGCTGGGCAGCAGCACCTGTTTCAGCCCCTTTCCAAAATCATGACATTTTTTCAGTTGCACTTTGAAAGGGAAAAATATTAACAAATGTCTGCAAGTTTTATGCTTACTGTGTCTCTCTCATGTAATGCAATAAAGAATAACCTTTCAGTAATAATTCAGAAAGAGTTCCTAGTAACTATTATGAGTCCATGTATTGCATTTACAAAAAAACGCAAAAAAAATGTGTTGTATATTAGAAAGTGGAACACTGTAATTTAGAATTCAGTGTACTCCTGATTAGTATGGAGCCGACATAAGCCTAAATGAATTATTAATGATTTATCCAAGAAGATGAATTTAACGTTTATGACCTTATCAATGCCTGAGTGCTCTGCCACCATCCTTCATTGTAACCATGTCCATGGTTCGTTTCCTCCGTGGAGGAACAAGCCAGAGATTTGTCTTGACTTGCAAGTCCACTAGAGAACATAAATAGAATATTAGCTCTGTAACACAGGGACAAGGTGCGCTGATGAGAGAACAAGTACCCAAGAAAGATTTGCTTGTTCAAAATTGATGATAATCTCAGTGTAGTCACACATTAAGATTGATCTATGTACTGGTTAAAAATGAATAAAGGAAACAATAAAGTGCGCAGCGTCTCACTGCAGAAAGAACAAGGAAAAAGAACGCTGCATGGTCTGTTTGTGTCAAGATTTGTCTTTGTTTATGCATGTGTTGCAGAGACGCATTGATTTTATTTCACAGTAGTAAAAAACAGTTCAAATAAATGTAAAAACAACTTAGCAGGGCCATACTTAGGAAATGCCTGAGGGAGGTGAAAAAGCACTGAATATGGGCAACTTAATGGGAAATGCATACTTAATGGGACAGAAATGTTGTCTTTTGTCGAAAATGAATGTAATGCTTTTTTTTTTTTTTTTTTCACCCACAGATTTTAAACAACTGGAAATATCATAAACCAAAAGTGGCTTCTTATTGGCTTGTGAAGTTAGATGCCACCAAACAAAGAAAGGTGAGGTATTATAAATCCACTTACATGATATGCCACTGTTATATACGTCTTTAAAATGTTTTTTTTTTTTTTTTTTCGTAGTAAAAAGTATTCGTTATAATTTAGATAATTAGTTTAATGAATAAGTTAAAGCGGCTGTAAGCGCTTTTAAAGAACAATTTAGTTAGAGGTCTCTTGACATTCTGATAGATGCTACTAAAATTATTTATGCCACTAAAAAAATATTATTATTATTATTGCCCACTTTCCTGGAACAAAAAATTTTGGTTGTACTAATCAATCACATGGTGTGGTCCGCCTGTTGATTATTTTGTGCATGAACGTGCAGCATACATACGAACTGGAAACTTTATGGCCTTGTTATGGAAGCAGTGAAGTCAGTCATCTGACAATTCCACCTGAGAGAGTGGAAGGGCTTGAAAACTGATGCTACACTTTTACACTACAGCTTTTGTATCTGCTTGACATTGTCTACTGTGTATAATTCCGAACACAAGGCTTTCCTGGGTTGACATTGGTGTCTTATTGGCCCATATCTCAGTCTCAAGTAAGGTTATAGCATTTTAAAATCTATTCACCCCCCAAAAAGTGAAAATGGAGAAAATCACATTTACTGGTTTCCATTCCATTCCACTACATTTGTAACCTAATCTACTTTCGGGAAAACGGCATCCCTGCCAAATTTTTAAAGAAGTCTAAATGGGTTACCGCTTTGATTATTAGCTTCATCCACATCAGTCTCAGTCTAATCACCTGAGGTACAAATCACTCATGGCATTAGAGTAGTAAATTTAAATTAAATTAGTAAATTTCTCTTTATTAACATTCTTTATTAGGACTTTTTCCCCTTTAACCTCGTCTGCTGTCACCTGTTTAGACAATGTAATGGTGCAAGAACACCCTGGACAATTTAACAGTCAGTATCTGATTACAAACTAAATTGATTCGGCTTATGTCCATTTTGTTTTGGTTAAAAACGTTTTATTATTATTATTATTATTGACCGTTTTATACAATTCCGCTGTAGCAACGTCTGAAGGGGTTTCCCAGACCGCCACACATTTCTGTCTGTATAATCTATGTAGCAATGATTCTGTAAATAATACCCCGATTATCGAGCTGCATTTAGCTGTGAATATGTTTTGCTTGAATGGAGATTAAAGGGTGCCAACATTTGACCCAATCAAGCAACTGAACATTCTCCAAATTCTTGCAGCATGTAGGCAATGCATTCATTTCTTTGTCTGAAATCAGATGTAACTCATTTTGCACTGTGCTCGTGCAGGTCTTTGGAGGAAGCGGTTTGAAAGAGTAATTTACCTGTAGGCTGACTCCTTAGGTGGTTAAGTCTGGTAGGGAGAAGTGCTAAAATGGCTTACAGCAGCTTTACTCACTAAATATTATACGTTTGATAGATTTGGATATACATGTTTTCAGGGCATTTGTATTGTTGTTTCAAGTTATCTTATGTAGTTGTAAACTAAAATAATTAGAGATTATAGACTGCTAATTATTCTTAATTTCTTTTCCTGTTAACCTTTGTAATTTATGTCTACAAATGCTGTAATTGTGCCTTTTAAATAGGTTCCGACTGATCCACGATCAATGCTCGTTACTAATTAATGGGTAACGTAGGAGAGTTGTTTTTGAATTCTGCAACATAAACTTAAAACATCTGTCTGGAATCACTTCTGACGTTGTTCCTGTTTCTCTAGAGTAAGCTCTCCAGGATATGCTTAATTTAGATTTTTATTTTTTTCCTCCCCCTCAAACGTTTGAGTGGACGGAAACTCGCATTGCGCACTATTTTCTGATGAGGTAACAATTTTTGAAAAATATTGCTAATTGATTAAGAATTGTTATATCAGCACTTTTAGTCTTTCTCAGAGTGGAGAAATGTCAGAAAGTTCTTACACTTCTCCATTGTAGTGTAAGACTGCTGATATGTGGACTTGTCATGTGGATTTATCTTTCCAAAATAACCAGCCCAGAGGTTTTTAGTTTTTTTTCCAGTTCCAAGGAGCGCGCATTTTAGGGCTTTGTCAACCAAGTATGGCAGAGCGAGGGCAGCTTTTCTTGGAACAATATAATCACCTCTGTTTTGCTCTGTCTTTTGGGAATAAAATAATTAGTTTAATGAGCCTGCTGATAATAAAAGGTATAACAACAACAATAACAACAACAATAATAATAATAATTATTATTATTATTATTATTAGTAGTAGTAGTAGTAGTAGTAGTAGTAGTAGTAGTAATAGTAGTAATAATAGTAATAATAATAATAATAATAATAATAGCATTATTATTATTATTGGCGGTGGTAGAAGTAGTATTTCTCATCATATCATCATGCACTGATCTATTGTCGGTTGGATTGAAAACTTGGGATAGTGTGAAATCATATGTAATTTGTTCATGCAAAATAACCTAAAGTTTGGTAGAGGCATTTATTTGTGTTCTCTAGTGTTTTGTTCAGAATAATGGCGTGAATTACTCTGAAAATCCTGCACTGCTGGGTTGCTAAGTAACAGCTGCTCTCACCTTTCTCACTATCAGATCATTGCAGTACATCCTGGCTTCTCACAATTGGCTGCCAGATGGGCTGTACATACACTATGCTCCTGTCGTGTCCGAATGTATAACCACGTCATTTACCTTGTCATTTACACCCAGCACCAAATAATGAACCAGCAGTTCAATGACAAGCATCAGTTTCCTAGATTTTATCGCAGGACTACCATACTGTTGGCTTCTATGTGGTTTGTAAAGTGCATTGCATATTAAAATATGCTGCCATATTGTTTGATTAGGGCTTAAATTTGACACAGTGCCCTTTTGTCATTAATGGAGTTTTGTGACTAAGAACTCATGGCTATCTATTATGTACTAGCCTTACCCTGTAGGGCGGCTGTGGCTCAGACGGTAGAGCAGGTTGTCCACTAATCCACTAACCCTGGGGTTGGTGGTTCGAATCCCGGCCCGGGTGATCCCATGCCGAAGTGTCCTTGGGCAAGACACTGAACCCTAAGTTGCCCCCGATGGCAAGCTAGCACCTTGCATGGCAGCTCTGCTCCCATTGTTGTATGAGTGTGCTCTCATTTGTAAGTCGCTTTGGATAAAAGTGTCTGCTAAATGAATAAAAATATATATATACGTATACCTACACACACACATTTCAATATAGACAACTATTCCACTATTATAAATGTTTCTATTTTACATCCTTTTCTAATTTAATACAATTTTCATTACACGTTATATTATTGACAACTGGGAAAATTTGAATTTTTGAAATATTACAAATTTGATTACATTTAAATAGGGACCTAGGAATAGTGCAGACTCTAGTATATTAAATATTCAAGATATTGAGCATTTTACTTTTGCTTTTTAAAACCTTTTTGTTTATTTGTAAGCTTCAATGAAAAATTAAAATCCCAGATTTTGGCCTCAGACTTATGGACCCCACTGTATATGCACTTGATACACTGTATATGCACACACACACACACACACACACACACACACATGTGTGTGTGTGTGTGTATATACAGTATATATATATATATATATATATATATGTGTGTGTGTGTGTGTGTGTGTGTGTGTGTGTATGTATATGTGTGTATATGTGTACTCATAACACACACACACACACACACACACACACACACACACATATATATATATATGTGTGTGTGTGTGTGTGTGTGTGTGTGTTATGAATTATGAGGCCTCGCATTTACTGCATTGCACATGTAAGAAAGACACAAATATACCAATGAATATATAAATAAAAATTTTATTAAAAAAAAAACAAATAACATTTACAGAAATTTGAAAATAATCAACAGTTTGGACCAATCTCAAGATCTCTTAACTTGAATACGTTAAGATAACACTTTAGTCTATTTTCAATCCAATCAAAAAGAAGGATTCGGAACACTGAAGTTGAGATTTTCTTGGGTACAAAATTCATCACAAGGATGTTAAAGCATAACGTCTATATTCACCAGTCAGCCACATGAAAAACAACGAACAAGAGTGGCGCTCAACGGAGATTGATTACCTGGATGTTCTACAGTACTGCTGGAATAAAATGAGACGTGTGTTGAGTTAATGTGTTTGGGAGGGAGAAGACTGCATGACACTGTGTGCTACTACTAATACCAAAACTTTAATGGAAGCTAACAAATCATTAGCTACAGTCAGTCTACAGCAAAAACTAAGAGTCTGGATCATGTGTATCTCAGGTGTTTATCACTTTTATTTACTGTGAAATGATCTCAAGCAGTTCATTTATATTAAAATAAACATGAATAAAGCCAAAACAAAATACCTCCTAACTGTTGTACAGGACTAATCAACATCTACAGAATTTATTTGGTTCTTGTAAGTCTTTTCTCAACTGATTATATAAGGCGTTACCTGCTGTTTCCATCAATAAGCAATGTTAAAACCATTTGTTAAACCATAAAAATATTGCTCTAGAATGTTGTATGTCTGTATTCAGTGAGTTATCATGTATTTATGGTGAGGAGGTAATAACATTTCCCACATCTGTATTCAGACCTTAGAACCATTTCACCCAAACATCCCAGTTATGCACTACTCAGCATTGTTACTGACAGTTTGACAGTTATTTATTATAATATATTATATAAAAAACACAATATTTCACTCTGAAATTCAAGTTTTGGGCAACATTAAAACATACAAACGTAGAGCGGCATCTGAGGGCAACATCTGAATATATAAATATGACATTGTGACACAAATAATCATGAATTGTCCACACTTCCTCTGCAACTATATACAGCAGCCACATCATTTTTACCTCTCACTAAGCCCAGTGCTTTCTGCCACTATCACTACCCTTCTAGTTTATTCTGTTAAAAAAAAAAAAAACCTTGGCTTTCTTCATTTGGCCTGCATCTCTGTTATTGTTTGGATATGCTGTATATAAATTTGGTATCAAGTGTTAATTTATAGGCTTGCAGCCAGTTAATGTGGTTGGAACCCAAATTGTTAAATTTGGACAAAGTTGGAAATGGAGCTATTCCTGAGAATCAGCCTCAATCTATTTAAAGTAGATTAGGTTATAAGATGTTCCTCAATGATGCCTTCTGAACTTTATATTATGGTCTTGGTCTGAACTACATTTTCGATTATTTGTCTTTTGAACTTGAGAGCATGTTTCTTTATCCATCAGGCGCTTGTTTTAAAAGTAGTGAAAAGGTAGTACCCTGAAAGTACTGGCTAGAAAAATTAATTACGCACATTCTTAACACAAGTCTGAATATGAAGAATTGCCTACAGGTATCGACTGACTTGCAGTGCCCTCCACAAATATTGGCACTTTTGATCTTTTGTTCAGAAAAATTGGGGCGGCTGTGGCTCAGTCGGTAGAGCGGGTTGTCCACTAATAAACTAATCGTAGGGTTGGTGGTTCGAATCCCGGCCCGGGTGATCCCATGCCGAAGTGTCCTTGGACACTGAACCCTAAGTTGCCCCCGATGGCAAGCTAGCACCTTGCATGGCAGCTCTGCTACCATTGGTGTGTGAATGTGTCTTATCTGTAAGTTGCTTTGGATAAAAGCGTCTGCTAAATGAATAAATGTAAATGTAAAAATTAACAAAATTACTTTGCTCTCATGGATATCAAACAATTGTAAACTCAACACAGGTTTGTCAATAAATATATTTGTTAAATATAGGTGTGCAACAATTATTGGCACCCCTATGAATTCATTAAAGAAAAATATATATATAAGTATATTCCCATTGATATTTTATTTAGAATTTATTTGGAACAGGAAATTGTTTGACTACGACTTCCTGTTTCACAGGGGTATAAATACGAGGTAAGACAGGCCAAATTCCCTTAGTCATTCATAACAATTGGAAAGACCAAGGAATATAGCTGTGATGTGTGGCAAAATGGGAAGTGGCTATAAGAAAATAGCACAAGCATTGAAAATGCCCATTTCTACCATCAGAGCAATAATTCAGAAGTTCCAGTCAACTGGAAATGTTATGAATCAACCTGGCAGTGGACATGTGTCTATATTGCTCAACACACTGTGAGGAGGATGGTTAAAGTGTCCAAAAAAATCTCCAAGGATCACAGTTTTTTCAGATCACAGAATTGCAGAAGTTAGCTGCATCTTGCGGTCAGACAGTCTTCAAAACTACAATCCGAAGTCACCTACATCATCACAAGATTGGAAGGGTTTCAAGAAAAATCCTCTACTCTCATCCAAAAACAATCTCAGGTGTCTTCAGTGTGCCAGACACCACTGGAACTTCAAATGGGATCGGGTTCGATGGTCAGATGAAACCAAAATAGAGCTTTTTGGCAATAAAACCCAGAGGTGGTTTTGGTGCACACAGAGAGGTAGCCATATGGAAAAGTGCCTCATGTCCACGGTTAAATATGGTGGTGGCTCTTTAATGTTTTGGGTGTTTTTCTGCCAGAGGACCTGGACATTTTGTTAGGATACATGACATCATGGACTCAAATATCAACAGATATTAAATGAAATAATGACTGCCTCAGTAAGAAAGCTTAAAATGGGTCGTGGTTGGATCTTCTAGCAGGACAATGATCCAAAACATTGGAGCAGCGTATTTTTGTGACTTTTTCAATTAAAAGGTTAAATAACAAAAACAAATTTTCACAGCCGTCTTTGCTCAAATTTACCAAGGGTGCCAGTATTAGTGAAGGGCACTGTACATTTTGAAGTTAATTTGGCTAATTTCAATATAGCCCTAAGAATAGATATAATTGGGATAAATTTAGGCTTTCATGAGCTTTTCAGTGTTCAAACCCTTGTACCTACTCTGTGAAATCTATACCAGTCTGATTACTTATGGGGATCGTCATTGCCATGCAGAATATTAGCTGAAATATAAAGGATCTCTGTGCAGAGAACTGCTCATGGAAGATCGTTAAATCTGAGTGTCACATGACAGAAAATTGACAATCAGTCTGTGGGACTGTTAGGGCTCTTCACCCTGTTTAGCCTCACTTTAGACTTAGAATGACATTCTCGTACTTATCTTTCAGCCTCGCTCTCCAATCACTCTATTCAGTCTCTGCACCTGTCTTTCCATCTTTTCCCACTCTCTACCCCTCACTACAGACCTCATCGATTGATTAGACCTTCACCAAAGCCTGCGCTCTTGAATCTTTATGATTGTGACTATAGAAAGTGATAAATATCCATCTGCTTTTAATTGTATGTGATTGATTTGATTCTGTAATGGAAATCATTTGCTCTCATTCATGTGCTTCACTCGTAAAGGTCCTGGACATTGTCCGCACCAATGTTCGTTCATTGCTCCAGAGGATCTGGAGGGAGCCTGACATCGACAGTTTACGTCTCTACCGCCTTTTTAACCGCGTCTTCAGTCGCCTGCTCTGGAGCCATGGTCAAGGCCTGTGGAACTGTTTCTGCAGCTCTGGGTAAGGAGCTCATTATATCAGATACCGTGCAAATTGAATCATAATCAAGAAACTGTCAGATGAATGCTCACTGGCCGAACTCCACTTTTGACATGTGAAGATGTAAATATTGTTTATAGTAGACTTCCTTTAATGGTCAGTAATGTTTGAGAATGAAATGAAGTGGATTTTAACTTGTTGGTGACTTATCATGGTTAATCGAGCAAAGAATTATAGACTTTTTCACAAAGATACAAAAGTCACATTCATTAAATTATCCAGTCACTTAATAAAGTTGCAGCAGCATGAAGTAGAAAATGATGTAAGTACAGATTAAGAGCTTCAGTTCATTTTAAACATCAAACATCAATGTGGAGAACATTTGATCTCGGTGACTTCAACTGTGGAATGGTTGTTGGTGCCAGACTTTGAGTATTTCAGAAACTGCGGCTCTTCTGGGGTTTCCCCTGACACAGCAGTCTAGAGTTTACACAGAATGGTGTTAAAAACAAGTGGTAGTTCTGTGTGCGGCTATGCTTCATTAATGTGAGAGGTCAGAGGATAATGAGCTGAAGGGAAAGCAATGGTGACTCAAGTAACCACTCTTTAGAAATGTCGTGAGCAGAAAAGCAAGTCAATCCTTGAGACTGATGGATTACAACAGCACAAGACCACATCATGCTCCACTCCTGTCAGCCAGGAATATTAAGCCACAGATTAGAAAAAGTTGTTTTTCCGCTCTTCAACTGTCCAGTTTAAGGGAACCTGAAGTTCTTGATCAGTATCTTCATGATTTTTTTTGTATTGCACTGTTGCCACATGATTGGCTAACTGGATAATTGCATGACTATACAGGTGTTACAAATAAAGTGGCCGGTAAGTATGTCCATTATGACGGCGGCTGTGGCTCAGTCGGTAGAGCGGTTTGTCCACTAATCCACTAATCGTAGGGTTGGTGGTTCGAATCCCGGCCCGGGTGATCCCATGCCGAAGTGTCCTTGGGCAAGACACTGAACCCTAAGTTGCCCCCGATGGCAAGCTAGCACCTTGCATGGCTCTGCTACCATTGGTGTGTGAGTGTGTCTCATTTGTAAGTCGCTTTGGATAAAAGCGTCTGCTAAATGAATAAATGGAAATGTATGAAAAATGTAAAATCTCATAAAAATTGTGAAAGGTTTTTCACTTGTCTGTTCCTCTGGTTCCTTCTATTGTCTAATTGTTTACCAGCATTTATTGTGACTGCTGCCGTAAGGACAACAAAGGAATACATAAAATCCCACATGTATCCTTCTATTCATTTCTTGTGTGGGTATCTAGTGGGTCTACAAGGATTTTCTACAACCCACTTGTACCTATAATTGACAGATATAGCGATATAACCACCAAGGTTTATTTTAACTTAATGAGAGTGTGCATGGCACTAGGGGATTAGTGAAGCACCCCATGCTGCTGCCATTTAATCAGTGCCCGGTGCATGAAGGAGGTCTGTGGGCAGCTAGCACTCAGAGGAAAGCCCAGCATGGGAGCATTGTGAAGGCCTCCTTGCCTGTAATGTACTCTCATATCCCCAGCCATTATATTCCTTCATCTCCAAAATGAAACACAATCACTGCTGCTGTCCAATGACTTTGAAAAGAAAAAGACATTATTTTAGCTCGGTATTTTCCCTTTTATTCAGCCCACGCTGAGGACCAGGCCCTTTGAATTTTTTATTTTTTTTTTGACACTCATTCATCAAAGCGTCTGGTGAGACAGAAGTCCTGGGGTTTTTACTGAATTCTTTTTGGAAAAATGTTTTGTATTGGGATCTATGTTTGCATGTATATGCTTGGACCTACAGCAGGTCATCGTGGGAGAGCATCTTCAGCAAGAGCAGCGAGGTGGTGACGCCGCAGGAGTTGCAGTGCTGCCAGCGCTTGGTGCAGCTGTGCCGTGACTGCCTGCTGGTGGTTTACAAGTTCGTAGTGGAGTCGCGCGGGTCGCTGACCAGCCTGAGCCCGGAGTGGGATGATCCCAGGTAAACCCCTCCCCTCAGACTTAATCTTTCCTCCACACTAAGTTTTTTTATTATTTTTTTTCTCCCCATCTGTTCAACCTTGGTCCCCTGTGCAGCAGAGTTCAGGGGGAGATGGCTGGGAAGGGGCATATCTGACTTTTCAGCTGCACAGGGGAAGCTGTGAACAGAGAAGAATGACCCTTAGATTATCACTTAACATAGTAGGCCCCCTGAGGTGCAGCTAATTCAATTATAAAAGAGATGAGCCAGAGTGAAATAATCTTAAGAGCTTGTGCATAGCCTACTTCCTGTGATCTATAGCTGCAGATAATGCCATAGATTTTGAGCCTGCATATTCCAACAGGCATTTTGTTGTAATATATGGCACTTTGTTGTTGCTGAGTAGTTAGGCTGTAGTTTAATTTAAAGGCTATCATTTAATTGATTTCATTCTAGTTGAATGAGAATTAATTGCAATGATCTCAGCGTTTTACTAACAACTGTGTAAATACAGGTTTAAGGTGCAATCCAAATGAAGTCTAGATGCCTTTAAATATTTTCAATGTTTACATGATATAGGTACATGCATATTTTAAGCTCTCTGAATTTCCAGCCTGTCATTTTTGGTACACTTTACTTGACTCGAGTCTATACCAAGGTCTTGCCCATACTATATTTGTTGCCCATATATAAAAATGAAATGTGCATAAAGCATGCGAAAAGTGAAGACATGATACTGTGAAACACTTGTGCTCAGTATATCTGTACACATAATTAAGCTAATCAAATCTGCTACTTTTTTAAATAAATATTTTATTTATTTATTTAATCCTGGGATGTCTGAGTCTGGTTCTGGTTTGGTGATGTCATTGCTCAAAGACACCTAATTCAGCTCAGCATTTAACTACCAGGTTTATTAGGTGTTTTAGAGCTGTAAAATTTAGTTGGACTCTGGCCCAGGCTTGGAGTTTCAAATTGTGTGCTAACACTTCATTTGTTCCAACATTTGGATTATGCTGTGTCTAGTATTCACCGAAATCTATTACAGACTTGACAAATTCATATCCCATCCAACACCAAAACAGATTAAAGCTTTGTATGGGCATGGCCTCCTCCGTTTTTCTCCTCCTACATTAAAACTATGACCCTGTCTTTTTGCTCTTGACTTGCGGACTGTGGTGAAGCTCGCCCTCAGCTGCCGGACCAGTCTCGTCTCGTGGCTCGACCCCTTCCTCTTCTACCCTCTCACTCCTTGACGCAGGTCTTTCTACTCTTGATTTTGGATCAACCCCTCCCCCCATATCTCCAGTCTGTCCAGACTGTAACCACTCACCCTCATGCACCTGTTTGCCACTTTTGCTCGCTTGTCTCTGAACATGGCATCTTGGAGGGGGTGCTGACAAAAATAAAAAAAAGTTTTCTAAGAAAGCAAGCCAGCCTTTCCTCCATCCTTTCCACTTACCATGGCAACAAGCACCCGCTCATTCGTCACAGCGAATCGCAACAGTTTCACTGCATGGTGCATGACGCGCACTTCCATATCTTTCCCAGGACATGCCTCATTGACGGCTCAGTGGCAGAACGGAGCAGGGGGATGACAGATTAGACTTTTCACTTAGCCGGCATATGCTTTGCCTCGTTAGGAAAATGATGTCTGAGTAGGGGCATGGCACCATATTGCTGGTGACCCCCCCCCCCTCCTTTCAGCAGCCACTCATCCTCCTCTCTGGCATGTGCGTTGCCCCCCTACCTGCACCCATACGCCGCCTGTTCTACATCTGCTTCCACTTGCCAGTCTTGGCCAGTGTAAAGACATGGGGTCCAGAGCCATCAGGGTGGCAGAAACAGACTCTTAAGCAACTGTCTAAGATGCATTTCTTAAAGGATTCAGGCTGCAAAATATAATTCCTGTCCTTACTAGTGAGATTCATCTTAGATTAGAAGATGCTTGTTTTAAATGAAGTGGGGTTGTGTGGGATGTTTGTTTTGTACCCCAAATGAATAGTTTACAAAGGCCAATAAATTACATTTTAACATTAAAATACATTTTAAAAACAGAACTTTTCCTACTTTGTTAATTAAAAAAGTGGCATAGGAGATATATCGTTTATCATATATATTTTATATACACTCCCGGTCAAAAGTTTACACGCACTCATTCTTTATTTTTTTTTATTTTTTTTTCCACCACATTAGATTAATAATAAAGTCATCAAAACTCTGGGAAAACACAACTGGAGCTATGGGAATTATGTTAAAAAAAAATGGAGACTTATTGATAAGGGACTCAACAATGTGACTTATTCTGGAGCAAACCAAATCTACTTTGGTTCAGGGACAAAGCTGATTATAGAGAAACGTAAGTGTATCCAAAAATAAATAAAAATAATTTTAGTATCTTCAAAGTAGACACACTTTTTACCTAGAATTTCCAAGAATGTATTCTTGGCATTTTCTCAACTGATTTCTTGAGGTATTTCCCTGAGGTGCTTTTTAATCTGTATTAAAGGACTTCCCACCTACGCTGGACATTTATCGGCTGCTTTTTGGAATATTTCGCTCCATCCATTTAAAAATTTTTTTTTTTTTTATATAAATAAAATGTTTGTTTTCTAATGAAAGAAATGAATATGCTGGCACAATTATATTTTTGTCTACGATGATTTAATCACACACCTAAAGATCAAAATGTTTTTAAGATCATGAAAAACATTTCAGTCAAACTTTCAACCGTGTGTGTGTGTGTGTGT
>JAFFST010054133.1:29032-46732 GCA_022414735.1 Noturus placidus
TTTTTTTTTTTTTTTTTTTTTTGTCTCTGCCTTCCCTCCCCCATATCCCTCCCTCCTCCTATCTGTCAAGTGTGGTGCTGTAGAGTCATGACCTTGAAATTCTTCCTTGAACAATGGCAGTGCTTTCTAAGCAACTGATTCAGAAACTTGAGGACTATTCCCCTGCCCTCTGGTGTTAAATCCTTGTCACACAGCATGGTCAGCTAGTGGGAACTGAGCTAGTTTCACCTGCTGTGGAGTGTGGACTCTGTGGGTTCTTGCCGGTGACCCACTTACAGGTCTCATTAATACCCTGGGAATCAGACCGTGTCTGACTCTGATCACGTCTTGGGTGAATGCAATCAAAAAACCTATTTGTTTTAATCCTGCATTTCAGAAAAGGCAGAAATCAAGGAGCTTTAATCATGACTCATCAAAATAAGACATCCAGTGGCCTAATTTAAAAAGATTCTTATTTAAAGACGACTCTCAAAAATGTTTGTCCATGTTTTTTTAAAGCTTCTAGTTAATTTAGAACATAATCACGCATGAGTTTCCTGAGTTTTACATGACTTGGCTATGGAATATCATGCTAAGGAATATCAACTGACACCACATTGCCTTGGCAGATGCTTTCTGAATGGATATAAGGGAACATGTATTGTGTTTGCCCTGTGATATACTGTAATATTCCTGCTCATGACTGGACTCTGAGTCCTGGGTTTATCTTACAAAGACTCCTAAGCTCTTTGTTCCAGACGCAGAATGACAGGCAGCATGGAACTCGAGTGACTGCCCAAAAGACCATCTCCTGAGTGTTCTAAGATAATAGATCTACAGATATAGCTACTTTCGTGTACTGTGCTTTCAATAAAAGTGATAGCTTAAAGATTGAGCTTGCCTGTGTGACCTGAACCAGGAAGAATCGCAAATTCACAAGCTCCTTCACGGGGCCAAATTAGCACTTCTGACGCAGCTGGGGATTGGATCCACAGAGTGGGATCACTCGCTTCCTCTTTTTGCTACCATGGGGGGGTTTCAAAAGGCAGGAAGGCGCCCCACTGTTCTTTCTCAACAGTATGACAGTGTCAGAGTAGAAAGACCAACATTTCCCAAGGGACTGGTCTGGGAGTTCTTGTGGGGATTGAGACATCCTCGGGAAGATTATCAATATATCCCCTCCAGCCAGGCTCAGAGACATGAGACAGGGCTGCTCTGCCCATTAGTCTACTGCTGAGCTCAGGGAACAAACAGCTGTCTGCTTACTCAGAGACCAGACAGACTCTATCACTCTCCCACCTTGATGTTGCATGCCAGTGTACTCGAGGCTTACCTTAACTGAATTTGGCTAATTAGAAGTGCTAGCTGTTTTTCCTAGGGTGTAATTCTGCATAGTGACCCTTAACTTAAGAATCATGTTGAGAGATGCTTAACCAAATGGAAACAGATTGATCCATTGACAAAGTGCTCTACCTTTGCCCTCCAGTCTCCCATTCCTTATGCTGTCAAGATATTGCGAGACTTTTTAAGACAGTTTCCTGATGTTGACCCATGTGCAAGAATTGATCTAAATATCACAAATAGCCTTGGTGAGAGGATGTTCCCACCTCACACTGATTGGTTAACCTCCAGAGACCTGGTGAGCCAGAGTACTCAATTATTTAAGAGGCAAAAATAGTCCTGCCAACCTATTGAATGTTATTGGAATCTTGCTTCATTCGTTATCTTGGCTTGTTGGTTTCAGGTTTATCTGAGTGTAATTAATTGCAGAATGACTATTTTGATGGTTCTGATTCGTAATTAATATTTAACAAAACACACTATATTTTTCTCTGGAAAGTTTCTGGAAAAGATCCTGTTAATGGAAATCAAGTCCAGATGCTTTTCACCTTGTTTTCAAAGCCACAGTATGCTGAGTCCAGTCATTTTCTGAATTGATGTTTATTCACAATGGCCTGACCTGCTTACTTCTGTTCACTTACAGTAACTGCACAATAACGCCTGTCAGGGTGCGCTCTGGATTTCAGAAAACGCTGGATAGAATCTTAAGAAGGGTAACAGAAAGGCAGGGTGTAGCATAAATAAACATTATATAACCAGAGTTTAAACCTTTGCTCCATGCCTAGACCTCAGATTCCCCCTTGTGAATATTATCCCTCATATCTAAGACATTCACACAATTGAAAGGTTGAAAATTAGCTCAGAGCTGAAGCTGTGAATCACACAAACTGTTGTCTTTTAACTCTGAGAAGGGATTAACATTTTTCAAACTGTTGGCAAGAAATAATTCCCTTTCAGAACGGGTTTCAAGTAGAACCCTTTAGGACGTAAAGATCCCCAAACAATTCAAGAATCCCACCCCTCCCACCATTCGTTTCTTCAATTATACTGTTTTCTCTCCTGTTTTTTTTTTTTTAATCAGGTTTCATTTTTGCTCTTTTTAACTCAACAGATATCCCTCAGGTAGTTTTTAAACTTTAAAACAACAAAAGGAGACTTGTTGGTTTTTTTCTGTCTCTGATCTTCATCCAAAATAAGAAGGCCATAAGCGATGTAATTAAAATATGCTTAAATGAAGAGTTTAATGTGTTCTTATTTTGCCCATGTGGGTTTCCTCTGGGTTCTCCAGGTTCCTCCTACCTCCGGGAACATGCAGGTAGGTGTATTGTCTATGCTAACTGACCCTAGGTCTGAATTCTTGTCCAAAATGCCCTGTGATGGATGGACCTCCCATCCAGGGTTGTTCCTGCCTCTAATGTGCCCCTTGCTAGGCTGCGGATCAACCATGACCCTGACCAGGATAAAGCTGTTATTGAAGAAGGAAAAAAAACATTAACTCACATAGACTGCAGACTACAATCTGTTGGCCTTCTAATTTTTATTCTTTCCTGAGATCACTCTTTGGTACTTACCACTGCTACAGCTGTCTTTTGGACCTCATGCCAATCAGTAAATCTGGCCAGTCTCCACTGGAAGTCAAAAATTAGGTTAAGCTCTGCTCAGAGTCAGAAGATTTGAAGCTTTTTGGGCTCTGGTTCAAGAGTGCCAAGCGGAGATTCGGGACTTTGGAAAGCCGATTTAGTTCAACAGGTGGGTCTGTGACCCCATTCCACTGCAGAGCAGAGGTCTATTGAACAGCAGGTCCACATTGAGGGATTTTTTTTTTCTTCTGTTTAGTATATTCACAGTCTAATGAGTGAAAATCAGCTCAGAATCTTGGATGTTCAGCCAAATTGTATTTAATTATAAACATCATAGTTGGCATGTGTTTTTTCTTTTTTTTATCCATTATTTATTTATTTTAGGTTTTAGCAAATATATTCAGCTCAACATTCACCCCCTTCTGTTTTTATAACATGAGCTCTCGTATAGGGCTGAACAATCCTCAGCTTTCTGTAGTTACGCAGCATTGCGAGTAGGCAATATTAGTGTTGTGGTGAGGCCAAGAGAACTAGCAATTTCTGATGACATGGGCAGTGCAGTAGTCTAGCATGAAATCAGTTTGGTAAATCTGTCTTTCTGGTAATACAAATATAGCCTGTCTGTCATCTTTTACCATTTGACGAGTCAGAGGCAAAAGGATTTTAAAGGAATCATTTTGGGGATAGCTGCCTGCGGAGGATGCAGACATGTTCACTCTACATGCCGTCAGACCCCTAATTCCCTTTCTACCTTCATTTGATCCGACGGGTTGGGACTAAAATATTGCCCAGCCATATACCTCGGGAGGATTTTCAACCTTAGATCAATTTTTGATTCCAGTGAAGGACTCTGTTTAACAAACAAACAAAAAAAAACTTTTGTTGTGTACCTTATTTTCCGCACTATAAGGCGCACCTAAAAGCCTTAAATTTTCTCAAAAATCGGCCGTGCGCCTAATAATCCGGTGCGCCTTTTGTGTGGACTGAGTTCCAAAATATGTAAAAATGTTATGCGACTTTGGTTGGCGTAACAACCGTATGCGCCTTATAACACGGTGCGCCTTATGTATTGGTCAAGTAGAGAAATAGACCCCGTAATTGAGACTGCGCCTTATAAAATAGTGCGGAAAATACGGTACTGTATATTAGGTCAGAAGCTGTGTTTCTCTTTTTTTCCTTTTATTGGGCCTCATTTATCAAGCTGGCTGCGAACAGATTTATTCTTAAAATGTCCACAGGAACATTTACATAAGAAATGTAGTATTCATGGAAAACCAGTGGGGTTTTTTTGTTTGTTTGTTGTTTTTTGGTGGCATTTGTATTCAACTAGAGCTCCTGAGTTTGGGTGAGGAGACACACTAACATGAACCTTGATCAACAGGCTTCAAAATCATATAATTGTCCTGAGTTACTCCAATTTTATTATAAACAGCTTATTAATTTAAATTGTGAAGTATTATGAAATGGTCACATCATATTAATAATGTTGAACACAAACAATCCAGAAGAAATCGATACATTAAAAACAAATAAGACTAGTTATTCAATTAGGACAAAAGAATCATTTCCCCGAAAGAGAATATATTCCCCCAAATAAAAGTAGGAAGCATTACTTTGTGTCTGTGGTAGCTGAAGGGCTGCAGTGGCTGCGATGCGTTACTGAATTTACTGCATGCAGCATCTATGAGGTGCTTTACTCATCATTTGATCATTTTCAGCTCTCTGTGAGCTTTGCCTTTTGGAGTTTTGTGGGCATCACTAATGTGCCCTTAACACACTTTTATGGGTGATTGCTAATTTTCGACATACATGTGCAAGTGTGAAGAAAATTAGCTGCCGGGAATCTGGTGGGAGTTTGTAGTTCGGTTTGGCCGATCAAAACATTTGCACACAATTTTACTAAATGACTGATAAATGAGGCCAACTGTATACAAACCCTTGCCTTGAATGTTGGGGAATGAAAGATACTCAGTGAAATCACTTGCTTGTTAACATTGTATTAACCTGGCTAATGTCAGGTTATTTGCTAGTGCCATCAAGGCTGGATTTAATGAGTTAAAAAAAATAACAACAAGGAGAAAGCCACTTCCCTTTACACTTGGTTTTGCCATAATATTGTGGCTGTATTTAAGTTCTGCAGAATTGCTTGATGCTGATGGATTTATGCTGAGAAGCGTTACGCCTGCTGGAGAAAACTTCCAAAACATGTTTTCATGTTTCCACAGGGGGACATTGCTCTTTCCCTGCAACCTTTCTTAATGTTCTCTTAACATTCTTAGAGCCTGTATTTCTTACACCACTATCATTAGTGATACAATATATGCAGTCCAAAGGCGTTCTTTTGCATTATGAGTTTTTTTTATTATTATTTTTGTTTTCTTTTGTTTTGTTATACAAGTTTCTCAAGGCAAGGTTCTGACTTAAATATCTGGTGAACATGTGTGGGTTTTTTTCTCTCTTTTAAATGCTATTATTAAATTAGTCAGAAATAATGTGCTAAGGGAAATATAATAGCATATACTTATTTATCTTAATTCTATTTTTGTCTGAATAAGCAATGAGCAATGTTTAGCTGTAAATGCATCAGAGCTAAATGTCTTAGAGCTGCCTTTCTTCTGGGTAATGATATAAATTGATGCTTGTAATGGTAATTGGGTTTAGCAACTCCAACGAATGCTATTACAGCCGTTTTCTGCTCATTCTTTTCTTTTATACTGTATGGTGTTGACATAACTCTCCCGACTTAACTCGTGATCAGAGAGATCATGGTAAATACTGAAGCCCATCCAAAAATAAGACAAAACTCTACAGTCACTTAATCTATTAACATCGGCCTTCATGGAAAATAAGCCATACCTCCAAACACTGACATTGCTACTTAGAGATTTCACATCTTTGTGAAAATGCAGTATACATTGGTGAACTGGGTTGTGTTTGAGTTGAGAAAATAATTTTTAAGGCCTCCACTGATCTCATCCTCCTTCAGAGTAAATCCCCTTCTGCTGCTACTCAAAATCTAGCTGGTGTTTGAGTCAAAAGCTCTGGGGAATGCTGTGCATAAAGAAGTCATAAATAATGCTTTTATGATAAATGTTCCTGAATGTACTATGTATGTGCTTGGGAGGGGAACAAGAACACATGGTCAAGTGTTCAGTAGCTGTGACAGGGCAGAGTTGGTCCCATGCGCTCACAGCAAAAAAAGATTCTGTCTCAGTTTGAGCACCCAGGCAGCCATCTTTTATGCCCTCTTGTCTCCAGTTCTATGGGAAGATAGTCTGCCATATCAATTAAGCTGGCACCAGAGAGACGTCATAAAAAGCAGGCTTTCAAAAGAACCCGAAAGCGATCAAGTTTATGATTGATACAAAGTGATGTTCTAGCAAATGCTTAAATCATTTTTGTGTAAATGGCAAAATAATAAATCCTGGAAAATACTATCTACTTGTTAATTATCACAAATATTCAACAAGGATTTGATATTTTCTAGTCCTCTGAGGTAAAGGTTAGATCAGCTTAGGCTGCAGTTTAAGGAGTATATCAGGCAGTTCAAGAAAGAAGCACGTTTTCTTTTGCAATCAAAGGAAAACAGCTCAAGAGCCTCTTGTGTTGATAAAAATAGCACAAGGTTCTGATGAAGGCAACGAGAGAGGATTTTAAAATCCTGATTACAATACCAGGAATGCTGGCAGAGACCTGCTGGAAATTCAAGAACACAGCTGCCCACATCTGTTTAGAAATGACATACTATGCTTGGGATCAAAATCATAAAGATTGTGCATAGCCCAGGACTCAGATTCACAATATGCTCATACTTAACATCCTTTTGACATTAATGTTTGTCTTTACACCTCTACACCTCTATACTGTAATATACAGTGCTGTGAAATAGTATTTGGGAGTCCAAACAGGACCCCTGTCTTTCAAACAGTTCGACTTTAGACTCATTAATCCACAGAACATTCTCCCAAAAGGTGTCAAGGTGTGTTTTGGCAAAATTCAGACAAGCCTTAAAGTTCCTCTGGGTTAGCAGCGGTTTTCACCTCGCCAGTCTTCCATGGATGTCATTTTTGCCAGAGTCTTTCTGATAGTGGAGTCATGAACAGTGACCTTTACTGATGCGAGAGAGGCCTGTACGTCCTTTGGTGTTGTCCTTGGCTCTTTTGTGACTTCCTGGATGAGTCGTTGCTGTGCTCTTGGAAGAAGTTTGGAAGGTCGACACTTTTGGGAAGGTTCACTACTGTGCCGAGTTTTTCCATTTGGAGATAATAGCTCTCACTGTGGAACTTTGGAGTCCCAGAGACTTTAAAATAGCTTTGTAACCCTTCCCAGACTGATGTATTTCAGTCACCTTCTTCCTCATCGTTTCTGGAATTTCCTTCAACTTTGGCAGAGTTAGTGAGTAAGACCTTTTTAATCAAGTTCATGCTGTAGAAAAAGTACTATTTAAGTGTTGATTTGATTGAACAGGGTTTGCAGTAATCATGCGTGGTTGTGTCTAGTCCAGCTGAACCCCATTATGAACACGGTTTCATAGATTTGGGGAATTAGTAACTACAGGGGCAAATATATTTTCACACAGGACCAGTTGGCCTTGGATAGGTTTTTTGCTTCAATAAATAACATTATCATTTAAAAACTGTATTTTGTGTTTACTCAGATTGCCTTTGTTTTATCTTAGATTTTATTTTAATTTCTGAAACAATTTAGATGAGATATACACAAAATCAGGGAGAGAAAATACTTTTTTTGAGTCTCGTTCCTCTCAAAGTTTCTTCATGTCGTCCCTTGCCACTTTTACCTTTATATCCATGTTTCTGTAAAGCTGCTTTGTGACCATGTATATTGTTAAAACCACATTGAATTGGTTTATTTCACAGAAAGACTACAAAATATTATCCCATTCCAGACTTGGTGTATATCCCACACACTCAGTACTAAGGTAAACAAATCATTTGATCCAGCTGTGCCTTTGTTCAGATGTTCAGCTATGCAGGTCTTGGTACAGCATTGACTCATATTCCCTTGACCCTATTTGATTCATCCTTAGCCTCCCACAAGTCTGATAAAACAAACGGTACCCCCGACCCACACAGACATGGTGTTTGGAGACACGGTCAGCTGTGTCTAACTATGAGATGTCCTGCTGCGAGAGCCACGGGGATGTGGATGGGTCATGGGCTGCTACACCCCACACAAAGTCACGGAAAGATACAAAGAAAAGAAGTGAAAAAGAATATGGTGTGAGTGCAGAACAAAAAAAAGTAAGATTACACAGAGAGAATTTGAGAACATCCCAGCTGCAAGTCCCATCCACCCCTACTCTTCTCATTAACCTTTGAGGACTGGCTAGTCTGTACTGGGATTGTTTTCACCAAACTGCTCGAGCCATCAACCGAGTGGCAGCTGATATGCTGTTTAATAAAAGTGTTGGCGCCCCTTTTCCCATCCAGACATCAAAAGAACTTCAAATTGCTTGATGTTGCGCACAGCAGGGATGTTACTTTTGAGCAGTGCCTATAGCCTCTTAGGACACAGTGACAGGTGATGTCTAAAATCATCAGATACTAGTCATCGTGCGAATCAACAACAGTCAACATCCATAATGCACTGAGAGCTTCTAAAAAAGCTAACTAAAAAAACAAAACTGAAGGTCAACTCATCATACACTGCTATAGGCTTTCCAAGGCCTGCTAGCATGCTGCTACTGTTGGCACTGTTTACTTACAGCATGAAAAAGTGTTGTGCCATGAAAACATGCACAACATATTCCTCACTTTTTTTTTTTTGCTCAGTAATTACTGTCCAAAACTAAACAGTGCCTCTGAATTGTTCTTTGCTGACACTTAAAAAGCAAACATGCTTTTCAGCTTAACATTCAGTAACAAGGAGCAGGTTGTAATTACATGCTCCCATATTTCTCTAATTTTTTCTGATTGATATATCCCATCTGACAGTTTTTCCAACAGAATCGGGGCCTCGGCTGCCAGAAAATCACAAAGTAAATGAGCTGAACACAGCTCTCATTATGTGTCCAGGCTGCTCTGCTGTTACTCAGCTTCACTGTGGTGGACAGATGGTCACAAACACTGGCCAGGCATTTCCTGGTCACCTGAGTGCTGAGGGCCAACTCTTCGTGTGCCCACTGAGGGTCCTGAGAAGGGTCACAATGGCCTGAAGTGTGGAGGGAACCATACTGGGATATTTGTTATTCTGCTTAAATCCTCTTTCAACCCTGGAGGATAGCAGGCCACCAATGTCATAAGGATTTAAGAAACTCCAGTTCACAAGATTATCATCTGAACGCTGTACTTGAATTTGCAAGATTTAAGAATGTTGCTGAAACTTTCCAACAAGCTACATTATGTGTGTGTGTGTGTGTGTGTGTGTGTGTGTGTGAGTGTGTGTATATATACATATATATATATAACAATGCACTGGCTAGCTTTTAGGGGGATTTTATTGTTCATTTGATACTAGAGGACAAACAGTGACATGTAGCGAACCACACCAAACATGGCTTTATTACTTCAGAGACAAGACCCTTCTGTTTTCCTTCTGAACCACCGAGCAGAGATTACTTTGTTATGGGAGTCGAGATAAGGTTTGAATTATGAAGGGAAATATTTACCCAGCCAGAGCAATATTACTCTCCCCCTTTTAGCTGTTCCCCACATTCATGAAAGGGAAGAGACAATAAAGTGAAGGAGTGGAGGATCTAACTTCATTAGTTGCCAGGAGTAATGAAGGCAACTGAAAATCACTGACTTAGATAGGCCAGTATACAAACACTGACTTTAATGCACCTGACCAATTTATTGCACTTTATTGCATTTAGCGGCATCTGAGATGAAACCGTGACATATTTGGGCTTTGTCTTTTTGAGCAGGTATGTCTGAAGTGCTGATACGTTTTTGCTGTATATCTCCAGGGTCAAGCCCTCTGAATAGTAATAATCCTTTGGGGAAGAGATTTCCTCTAGGATTATTGCTCTGAAAAAATGTGCATAGACCATGATGCCATTAGATAAACTACAGAAATGCCTCCCAGCGATAGTGAGGCACTTCTCTTTCACTGTTGCTACACAGCAAAATTACCTGAGTTAATATAATCCTACAGTGTTAAACAGTTCTCCGAGGTACACTAGGCAATTATGCCCATCAGTGTATGCTGTAAGTGTTCATTTAACCTGAATGATTTGAATAGCTGTGCTCTGGTCCATATTCCTTTAAAATATGGGTATAAATATGAAACAAGTATTATAATCATAAGCATGGGAGAATATGTTTTTTTGTTAAAAGATTATTATTATTATTATTATTATAACAACAACAACAATAATAATAATAATAATAATAATAATAATAATAATAATAATAATAATAATGTGATTGCGCCCTGCGATGGACTGGCACCCTGTCCAGGGTGTACCCCGCCTTGTGCCCGATGCTCCCTGGGGTGGGCTCCAGGTCCCCCGTGACCCTGAAAAGGAGTAAGCGGTTGAAGATGGATGGATGGATGGATGGATAATATTAATTTTAAATCCAATCAAGAATTCAAAGAATTCACTGTAGCTCTTTCAGCCGTTGCTCTCACACTCAGGAGAAATATTTTTTTTTTCAAACACAAATAATGTGCCTGATTTGTATAATAATAATAATAATAATAATAATAATAATAATAATAGGAAGAAGAAGAATTTAAAATTTAAACATCAATTCTAATAAAGAGATCTTTCTCCACAGCTCTTGCAGCAGTTGCTCTTGCACTCAGTAGCAAGATTAATGGTTTTCCAAACATGATTAATGAGTTCGATTCATGATGACAGACTCTAAATGACATGTTACAGGTGTGGGACTCGTGCAGTCCCCTTTCGATGGCTTCCTTTTAACAACGACAGAAACAGCTGCTTCTGCGCATACCACCTTACCCCCTCAATCAGCTGCAAAGCACCAAGAGTTTTTTGTAAGAGATTATCACAAGGCATAACCTCAGACCGTGTTGATAAACATTTGCCAGGCTCACCAGCAAAGTTTTCGTCCGACGTGTTCACCGTCAAATCCTGTGGCTTACATAGCCCTTAGCGACCACAGGACACCTTGGCGGAGTGAAAGAAATAGTTAAGCTGTCATCTACAGATTGGACATGCAATGGCGTGCGGGACATTTGGTGAGCAGTTGGCAGGATCCTTGGGAAATATCAAAGAGGCTGAAAAACAACTGCAAATGGGTTTTATGTTACAAAGTATGAACTGACCCAAAATGACAGGAAACATCAATAGGGAGCTTGTGTTTCCAAAACATTTAATGAGAATCTTACAGTGTGCTCCTTGTGCAAACAGGTTTTGCTTGCTTCTGTCAATTCCTGGGAAGCAAATGAAAAATCTGTTTTGCTGCAGGGTGGGTATTATAAAATGTCCAAATTTTGGAATGCAGTGCACAAACGTTAATAAGGATAAGTAGCCTTTAGGCATGAATGTAGCCATTTTATAGCCAGCACTCACTGGGACAGCTATTGAAAAACAGCAATGGTGGAACGAATTCTCAAATTAATCTTTGCATTATGGTGGAATGGCACAGCAATTTATAAGGGCCCACGAAAAGTCATTACAGAAGCAAACATCAGTCTTCATTTGTTGCAGCAGCATTATCAGTTTAATTAATTCAGGATTAGGCTTTTCTGCAAGCTTGGATGGGGAAAAATTCCGTAGTTATTTGCCATGAACGGGCCAAGCAAGACATCTTAGCATGCCTTTGAGTTTGCTAAAAAGAATAGCAGCAAATGGCTAAAAACCTCCATTGTGTATTGAGGCTCCCCTTTACCTCCCCATTCACCACCTATTGCTCCTCTCTAAGAAATGAAAGAGAGAGAAAAGGAGAATGCAAGCACAAATCATTCTGCTCTGTAAATGGACTTGACAACCTCCAATATTGCCTCACCTCCCCCAAAAGAGCTCAGTTCTTGCTGCAATTTTGAAAGGCAAGGATAGCTGTGCTACAGCTGCACAAGCCGAGACCGCTTTCACTCATTGAAACGACCGAATTTGGCAAGAACTCACCAAGTGACAGGTGAAAACGGACTGTGGCAGGTTTTTGAAGATGCACCTTTCTTCCTGCTAAAAACAGAGGTAAACACGAACCTTTTTTTTCAGTGTCAGAGAATTTGAATGAGACAACAAATTCAATGATTCGAAAATCAGAACAACGCATATCAGCCAACAGGACATCGCGACAAAATGCGAGTAAATGGAAAAAGGTCCCGGAAAAAAGAAAGGGAGGAATGTTTGCCTATGGAGGGGCTAAAAAGTGCAAAAAGAAAGGTTCAATACAGTGCCAGGGAATGTGAATGAGATGGGCAATGCAGCCGTATAAAAAGTAGGACGACACATCGAAAAACTAAATGGCACCGCAAGAAACAAAAATGGAAAAAAGAGAAAAAGGCTGTCCCAGGAAGTAGTAAAGAGGGGAAGAAATGAGATTTGGGGCAGTCCCAGGAAATTTAATTCAGGCTGCCATTCTAACCATTTGAAAAGCAGGGCAACTCGTTTTGGCAAACAGAACAACGCAAGAAACAAACAAACAAAAAAAAAAATGGCGTAAAAGGTTGGCCTAGGAATAACTAAAAAGGGTAAGAAGAGATTTAGTGCAGTGCCAGAAAATTTGAATGAGAAGGCCATTCTGATTATCTACAAAGCAGGGCAATTCATATTGGCAAGGAGAACAGCACAATGAGGTATAAAAATAGCGAAAAGGGCACGAAGGGGGCCTAGGACAGGCTAAAAAGGGTACCAAGAGTGATCTAGTCCAATGCCGAGGAATTCAAATGAACCTTATCAAAATAAAGCGGAACTCATATTGGCCAACAAAACAACAAAAAGGGAGGAAAGAAAGGGCAAAAAAGGGCATAAATTGGAGCGATGTTGACATAGGAATAAGTAAAAAGGGTACGATGAGAGAGAGATTTAGCACAGTGCCAGAGAATCTAAAGAAATGATCTTTTTTACTGATGTACAAAGCAGGTCAGTTCATGTCAGCAAAAAAACACAGGCTCTAAAAAAGCCAGGAATATTGGCTTATAAAGTGATAACGGTGCTCTTCACTCGCTCACTGCTGCAAAGAAAGCTTTGCAAAAAAAAAAAAAAAAAAAGGGGAGAGAGAGAAGTCTTTACAGATTGAGGCAGAATGAGGACCTCATGGGCTGCAAAACCTGGCTGAAGCCGAGATCCTGTATAGTGCTGTGTAGTTTTCTATTCAGACAGCAGGACCGGGACCGTGTTATGATGTAGTACTGTGCTAAACCAGATGGTGGTGGTCTCCGCTCTCACTCCATAAATCACCCACTCATCTGTCTTCTCTAGTGTTATTCATTAAAGCGGCCCAGAATAATAAGTCCCTGAGAAACTGGGTACACGTGATGAAGTTAATAATGTATATATATTTTATCCCCTCCCTTTCACTCTCCTACTCTCCCTACATGTCCTCCAAAAGCTTTAGCCCTCCCAGTCGTGCTCCCGTGCACACACACACACACACACACACACTCACACACACCCTTGCCATGAATGAAGTAATCACATTTGACATATTTCTGTTTTGCTCTACTTCGTAACAAAATGTGAATTATTCTCAGTTAGATCCGACAGCTCCATATGTACCGGCCGAAGCGCTGTAGGACTATTACACTATTTAATGTGATGACAGGTATGTATTGAGTCATACAACTAGCATTTTTGCTTTCTGTAATCTAACCATTTTGGCAAAACAGTAAAGTTCCATGTCAGACACACATACTAACATATCCAAGGATGTTTAAAAAAAATCAGTGCAAAGCTCTCTGTTTGCCTGTGCTGGCTTTTTGTTTTCCTTTTCATATTGCTCCGTATGGTAGTCAAGGATTTTTCTTCTGCGGAGTATCTTTGACAAGGGGAAACATATAGTTTGAGCTTATGCAGATGTCTAAATCACACACACACACACACACACACACACACACACACACACACACAAAAACCCAACCAAGAATGAGAAAGGTAAAAACAAAAGATAAGGAACATTTTGTTCAGGTCGTCATGTTTTTCCTCTAATTTATTTTCCATTTTAGCTGAAGAAATTACCTACCATTTACTTCTTCTTTCTTTTTTTTTTTTTTAATGGAGTCAAGCTTTCATCTCCTCATGCGGTCTGTTTGGCTGGAATGTAGATTTCACTTGCAGATCACATCCACGTGCACATTTCTTCATGTCGCAGCCAAAAGACAAAAAGACAATCACCTTCTCAAAAAGAAAGCAGTAAGTCATCATAGAGCCCATGTCAAACACTTCATGAGTGCGCGGTAAAAACGACTGCTTTGATTATCCATGTATCATAAAATGTCCAAAAAAGAAATAAACTAACTAAATACACAAGAAATTTTTGTTTTGTGATTAGCATTAAAATGGACTTGTATGATTGCATAATTTAGATTGCACCGTTTATAATGTGACTGGCTTTATGCTTAATTTTTGTAGCACTTCCCCCAACTGTTGTGTTTTCATGTGTGTGTGTGTGTGTGTGTGTGTGTGTGTTGAGTTGCAGTTGTCTGGCTGATCAATTGGTGTAGACTTTGTCTTAGAGCCCTTCTATCAGTGTCAGCTCTTTTAACAGCTTTACGCTCGGATTGTATTCTCTCCTCCCTTTAGATGCTGTGAATATAAAAGTGTGCACAAAGGCATGCGCTAAAAGGTGCCCAAGTTTCTCCGTGCCGCTCAGCCAACGTTGAGACTCGGACTCGGCTCTGTCCGTTGCTTTCCTCATAAGCTGCAAATGGAAATTCCTGTGAGGTTTGTCTCGCAAGGAATTTTGTTTCACATGTATGTGGTTTGAGACAGCAGAATTTTTGTCATTTGGTTACCAGACATTTGGTCTGTGATGTCTCAGAGTAGCATTATTAATTGATCGTGTTTATTCCGTCCCCTTGCAGTCTAACGATGCGATCTTGGCCTACTTAAAGTCTTCCCGTTTAAGTTTATCGTGTTTATTGAGTTAAGTTCACTGCACTAGTTTGGCTGTTCTTTCTTCAACTGAATACAATGTCAATACTTGATGGTCACCATATCAAAGGAAAAAGCTTCATTATTAATCATTTTTAAATCACTATGGAAACGGATTTAGTCATTCATAACAAGCTGATATACTGTTCATGCATACACTCATTATATATAGAAATGTCAAATACTTAGACACACATTTATACCACACACACGTACACGCTCATCCATGCTGACAGTCTTTATGTGTTATGATAATACTGCTTTCTCGAGATATCCTATTCTGGGTGCTTTCATAAATGACACCGACTGTTTGTTGTCTCATTTCTGAAACCTCGGTGGAAACATGCCAATCTTAGCATTTTAACACTGATTAGCTATTTTTGTTTTGTCATGATCAAGTCAATTTCTTTTCTCTTTTCACGTCTGAAATGCACAATTTTGAAAAACAACGTGGAATGCTTTCAAACAGTTTTCCCAGTGAAATTCATTTGATTTTGAGAACGAAAGTAATACTATATATTTCTGTTGATCTGTCACAAGTTATAGAACCATAAAAACAAACAAACAAACAAAAACGTTGCTCTGTTTTCAATTAGATGCATTTACTACCCAAATTTCAGCCCCATAATGGGCATATTTCAACAGAATGCCACGTTTTCTGGCTAACATGTTTTTCTCATTTATTTATTCCAGCAAGTAAAACAGCACAGAGACTGAAATATTAGGTTATCAGTTGAAACATAAAATGTTTCAAAAATTATTTGAACTGTGTGATTCAGCCTTGAATTTTCTGTTCAAATATTTACAATGGCCAGTACGGAGAGCTAGCAAGACCAAAGAGCAAAAGCAACATTTTTGGTTGACAACTATAAACTTTGCCAAAGTGATAAGGTTATATGTGGGAGCTGCAGAGTGGTGACAATGCTTCTTAATTATTCAGCACCATCATTTCAGTTTGCTTTGGCAGATGTACAAGACCAACTCCATCCAAAGAAAGTGATGTTTATCTTAAGGGAACAATTCTCAGTGATTTTGTAAACAAATCCGCTCAATGTTGAGGAATTATAATATGGCAGGCATCTATAATGAGCCTAAAATTCTCTCCATGCAAAAACATTTGCAGCCTGTTCTGTACTTTATAGCTTCTCCTTCTGCCCAACCACATAATCATTCATGCAAACTGACACACTCCAAGATGCTGCCAGAAGCTCAGGAGAAAACTAGACACGCAAGTTTAGATTAAACCGTTTTTATATGTTAAAGTTTAGAGAAAGAATAGAGAATGTTAAAATGACCAGCACTACCAGACACCAAATACATGGTAATACATGTTATATACACTCACTAAGCACTTTATTAGGAACACCTGTACACCCACACTTTCATGCAATTATCTAATCAGCCAATAGTGCAGTGCATAAAGTCATTCAGATACGCTCCAGCTTCGGGTGATGTTCACATCAACCATCAGAATGGGGGGAAAATGTGATCTCGGTGATTTTGATCGTCGATTGGACTGTTAGTGCCAGACAGGTTGGTTTGAGTATTTCTAAAACTGCTGAAATCCTGGGATTTTCTCACACACAGTCTATAGGGTTTACTAAGAATGGTACAACAAGAAAAAACATCCAGTGAGCAGCAGTTCTGTGGGGGAAAACACCTTGTTGATGAGAGAGGTCAACGGAGAATGGATAGACTGGTTCTAGCTGAGAGAAAGGCTACAGTAACTCAGATAATCATTCTTTACAACTGTGGTGAGCAGAAAATCATATCAGAATCCACAACACGTTAAACATTGAGGTGGATGAGCTATAAGAGCAGAAGACCATGTCGGGTTCTACATCTGTCTGCCAAGGACAGAAAGCTGCAGTGGGCACAGACTCATCAATATTGGACAGTTGAAGACTGGAAAAACATAGCCTGGCCTGATGAATCTTGACTTCTGCTGAGGCACACAGATGATGGGGTCAGAATGAATCCATGGACCCAACCTACCTTGTGTCAACAGTCCAGGCTGGTGGAGGTGGTGTAATGGTGTGGGGAATGTTTTCTTGGCACACTTTGGGGCTGTTCATACCCATCACTCATCGCTTGAATGTCACAGACTATTTGAGTATTGTTGTTGATCATGTGCATCACTTCATGCCCACAATTCACCATCTTCTAATGGCTACTTCCAGCATGATAATGCACCACGTCACAAAGCAAAAGTCGTCTCAAACTGGTTTCGTGAACATGACAATGAGGTCAGTGTTCTTCAGTGGCCTTCCCAGTCACCGGATCTGAATCCAGTAGATCACCTTTGGGATGTGAGAGATTCACAGGAATGTTTCTAATATCTTGTGGAATCCATGCCATGAAATACTGAGACTGTTTTGAGGGCAAAGTGAGGCCCTACTCAGTATTAGTTTAGTGTTCCTTATAAAGTGCTCAGTGATTGTATAACTGCTGTGCACAATTAATTAATTAATTCATTTTATATTTAAAAAAAAAAATTATTATTAGGCCTGGCAATGTTGACAATAATAAACTAAACTATAAGTAATTTGTAAGTCGCTTTGGATAAAAGCATCTGCTAAATGAATAAATGTAAATGTAATAAGAAGTGTATAATAGTTGCAAATGGTTAATTTATGTTATACAAATAACACAATGAGAATTTTAAGATAGTAAATAACAAACATTGTAATTGTAAATTTAGGGTGTGTACAGTTTTGTGATATACAGTATATATATATATATATATATATATATATATATATATCATAAAACGAA
>JAFFST010054133.1:47985-66541 GCA_022414735.1 Noturus placidus
ATATATATATATATATATATATATATATATATATATATATATATATATATATATATATATATTGTTTTATTTTGTTTTGTTTTGTGCATGAGAATGTCACATTGAACCAAAATTTGAAAAGGGGCCAGGAAAGGATCATTGTGTATTGTATATAATTAGGATTTGGTATCATATTACAATTATATACCTCTCTCTCTCTCTCTCTCTCTTTAATTGTATTATATATATAGTGTGTAAATATGTGTGTGTGTGTGTGTGTATATATATATATATATATATATATATATATATATAATTTTTAATTATTATTTTTTTTAATTCATGTCATTTATAAAAGAATATCATCTGTATATATAATGTGTGTGTGTGTGTGTGTGTGTGTGTGTGTGTGTGTGTGTGTGTGTGTGTGTCAGTTTTAATACACTGCCACAGATACTTCACTACTCACATTCGTATAGAAAAGTGAGCAGTGTTAGAGCGGTGATTAAGATTCTGAGTCAGTGGTGAGAGATGGTGAGTTGAAATCCCTCTGACCCCCTGATGGGCCCTTAAGCAAAGCCTTTAACCCTCAACTACCTGGCTTGTTTCCACTCTCATCGGTAAGTAACTTTGGATTAGTACAAAATGAATGTAATGAAAATCTCACTAACATCAAGTTTCTCATGATGTTAATAATGTAATTAAAAAATTTTTTGAATATTAAAACAATACACAACAATTACAAACAATTGTATAATATAAACCACACTAAATAAGAAATAATCACTGAATTTGGACATAACAGATGTTTTTTCACCTTTATTATGATATCGCAATCAACAAAATCCAACTGAAAATCAAATAGAAATGTTTTAGAGGGCGGAACGAAAAAGAAGAGCTGTCTTACCTTATGGTTTTCTCAAATAGTCTAAAAATTTCTTCTGGTCTGTCTCCTCTGGGTGTAGCAATCATTTTTCCCTATGTATTAAAGGCCTAATGTTTTTATTTTATAGAGTATATACTGTATGAGAGGCAGCAGAATTAATACAGATGACAGTGAGTTTCTAAATAAAAGGAAAAAAATGCTGAAACAACATAGGAATAATACCATCCTAATGCAATATGCAAGATATTGTTTAGCAGTGTGTAAGTATTGCACTAAAACTTGACTGTATGCGATGGCTGAATTTAAATAGTGTTACATTTTATTATATATATATATATATATATATATATATATATATGCGCACATTTACATATGTAAAGTAATATACAGAGCTATTCTGCAGGTTTATCTCCAGCAATTGCTTATTAAATGGATACAGTAACAGCAGCCGTTTCATTTTCTCTTGAATGTAGCTGTTTTAAAAAACAGCATGCGTTGTCTCAAGAGGTTTGCTGTTTTCAGTTTTTTTTCCCCCAGTGTTGCATTGCTTTTTTTCTAAGGATGCTATATGCAGATAATGCAGATTTCAAAGCCTAGCTGCTCGAGTATCATCATACTTCCTAGAAATCAAACAGGTCACAGTGCTGCTTATTAGGTGAGTAAGTTTGTTGTTGTTGTTGTTGTTGTTTTTTTTTTGGTAAGGTATTCACTACAAAGCCTAACTCAGGCTCCTGGAAGATGCATGAAAAATGTAATGTAGTCAGAGCCAAAGAATAATCTCTCTCTTTCTCTCTCTCGCCTGCTCGTTTTCCTCCGGTCTCTCACCCTCCCTCTCTTGATCATTCACTTCTCACTTCTCTCTTTTGCCCTCCTTCTCACCTCTGTGTGTCTGTTTGTCCATCTGCCTGTTTCTCTCTCAGGATGAGAAGACAAGACAATCATATGAATATGAATCATGCGCTGCAACTCCCAACATCATGGCTGGGATTTTTACTATTATACCCTACAGACATGCTTGGAAGAAGTAATTAAAGACATCTTTCTCCTCCCTCTCATATTCTTCTAAAATCATCAGAAGCACACTTAAAGAGCATAAAGTATGTAGGGCAAATCAGTGATAGCTTGTGTATATGAGAGAGATAGAGAGAGAGGGAGAGAGAGAGAGAGAGAGAGAGAGAGAGAGAGAGAGAGAGAGAGAGAGAACAGCTGTGTGTATTGTGAAGAGCAGGAAAGCATGTTTGTGAATATCTTTATGTGGTACAGTGAAGATAGGAGGTCTACACAGCTGACCTAGACTGCGAGATGGGACAAAAATGAGTGGAACAGAGAAGGAGAGGGAGACAAAGACAGTGTGCAACTGAGAGTGAGAGAGGTACAAAGATGAAAAGAGTGTTGGGTTTCAAATCCAGAGCTTAGACATCAGTGGGGCAGGACGACCTTGAGCTGGTCTCACAGCCATCTGCCACCTTCGTTTCGCTTGTCAACACACCTTGACTGTTGCAATGATGGCACATTTCTGAGACAAGAAAGCCAACATGAGGAAGCTAAGGCTGGGGGTCAGCACTGAAAGAGCAGGCCTAGAATAAAGGTCTGAATTGTGCATGGGCCAGGTTTCTACTGATATTCTGTTTCAAATAACACTTTTGATCTGATGCCACCTATTACCTGAATCTTACATAACACCGACAGTAATTTTAATGCTCTATATGATTACTATATGATTTGAAAGAAGTCGAGAATAAAATAAAATAAAATAAATAAATAAATAAATAAATAAATAAATAAAAATTACAATAATAATATGACCAAAAGACCCTTCATGAAAAACCTGTCATATGAGATTTGGGCAATATGTTATAAACCTCTACATAACTGCCACAATTCAAAGCTACACAGACAGAGGACATGCCCTATTTAAATGTTTTTTTTACCTCATTCCTTTTTGAAAATGTACTCTGTTTAAACATTTTACACAATAACTCCCAACATAAAAGTGCTTTCTACAAACATTTTTAAAATCACTCCCACCATTACATGTATTTGTAACCAGCACCTATGCAATACAGTGACTTTAAATAAAAGTAGGTTTATTAGCTACTGCATGTGTTGAGATAATAAATTTAGTAGCTAAATGCTAATTTAGAGAGGAGTGCAGTCAATGAACACTACCTTAATAAGAAGCTATTAGGACAAACCATAGTAAAATCCACAGTGTTGAATGAATAAAAATAAGTATGGTTCTCAGTTAGTTTACAAGAGCTGATCGCTATCTAGCTAGCCAGCCAGATTTGTGAGTTATAATGGCGGTACATATTGACATAGTGTATTTGAAAGGCAGGTGCATTTGAGGGGCACATTTTATATTTGGGATTTCTGAATTTTAGAGAGCTTTGTAGTTATAAGTATAAATAAATGTAAAATGCTGATGAACAACTTTTGTCAGAAACATCCTGTTTCACTGGAAAATACGCACTATAATAGTGTACTAATATATACTACATCTACAATTATTACTGTACACTGCAGGAGAAAGGAAAACAACCTAGATCTTTATTACTTATGGACATAGCACACAGCATTATATTTTATCTATAGGTTTAACAGGTTTACCCTCTAAATGCACCTATTAGGTCCTATTAGTCCTAAATTAGGATCCATAAGGGATCAGTTAAGCCCTTAAATATGAAAATGTATGTCTTTGATTTAGGACTGGTTTAAATCTTTTATTTATTTAAAATGGACATTTTGTACTTTTATTTAATCTGTTACACCACAAGAGTTTAAACTGTAATAAAACATTAGGACATCCAGGTGTTCAAAAACGTTTAACTTGCTCATGTAGCTTTTTTTTTGACATGTACAAAATTAAACTGGGATTTAAGAGGTAGGGACGCCCTACTTCCTCCACTGGGAATAAATGCAAGAACACAACTGTTAAATTGCTGTGCTATTACAGTTCTCATTAACGTTGATTTCATGGAAATGTGACTAAAACTAGTTTTCAACATATCTTTTACCACCTTTAGGGCTTAATTTAAATAACTACAACTGGTTGGCCAGACCTCAAGTTTTGAGTTTCTCTCTGTATGACAGTAAAATAATAATCAAAATATATTCTGGTTCTTTTCTAGTGACACTACATGATACAGTAAACCCTTTAAATGAGAAAAATGGAAACATTTGCCTTAATGATTACATTGTACAATGAAATGAAAGCAAATCTACATAAAGAAGTGTAGAGCTGTATTACAGCATCATTATCATTACCACCATTATGTCATGGTATGATTTACATTTCCATTAAACTATAGTACTGGAGCTCATCTCTACTTGCCATTCACATAAACCAAAAGTGCTCATGCACAGGGGTTAATTTGGAAGAGGGTGTTCTGGGGCTCCTCAAGGGACCTAAACTCCCTCAACCCCAACACCCTATATTTCCCCGGTGCATATTTTGATAAAGAAAAACTGTCAAAAATGACCCAAACAAACATTGCAAATTTTTGTTATTTTCCCTCTTTATGCAATTCATTCATATTCTTACACAGAGGTCACTGTTGGTTGAATGTGACTCATTAGCTCATAAGCACATACAGTATATATCATCTACACTCTGGTTTTAATTCAAATAATCAAGATGTTAGCTAAACACTACTGAAAAGAGGAAATGGTGTAAGCGAAAATGTGTGCAATTAAAAGACACGTGAATCATGGATTACATCAGTTCACCATATGTGTTTGTATAACTTGGTATAGTCTGGTGAAAACGGTACTTGGAATAATGTTTGTTTAGAAAATGACTAAAAGAAACAACATTACCGTACAAATATGCATGGAGAAAGTGTAGCTGGCTAAATTATATACACAAATTGCTACTTTAGTGAAGCTTGCTTCAGACTCCCCAACCTTTCTCATGACTCTTACTGCGACTATACAGAGTGTGCACAGGGCTACAATTCTTCCTTTTGTTTTTTTGGTGGAGCAAATCGACACGATAGATACAGAAGATTTTAGCATTTTGTTACAGTACGTTGTTGTTGTTCTGTAATCAATGTGTTGGAACTGGTTTGTGATGGACCCTGAATCTTATCCTAGGTTACAGGCTATTAGTAGTTTTTGCTATATATGTATTTTTTTCCCCTGTGTAATTCTAATTCAGTTTATATATTTATAGATTGAAATGCACATTATCCTACATAAATGACAAAATAGCCATGAGCATATTGAAAAAAAAAAAAACCCCACAATGAATAATAACTGTGGGAGGTTCCTACAATCACTAATCATAAATTACAGATGTATCCGGATCTTTTGGTCAGTACAGCTCTGTATTTAGAAAATACTGTATAATAATTATAACCTACTTCCTATACATAAGTCTATTCAAATAGAGGATTGTCATTGTGAACCCCTTTTTCTGATTTATCACATATTTTTGTTTAAGGGCGTAACCATGTTATGGACATGTTATGGACCCCAACCACCCCATGCAGCCAAACTTCCAAAGTGAAAATTTGCATATTTAGAACATAGTTTTAGGTTTACAGTTACTGTTTGAATTCACGTGGTTTCTGAGTGATAGACTCTCCCACAGCATGGGGAAACTGCTAAAATACATCACCAAAATTGCGTTGAGTCTGGGCGAAACCAAGTGTATAATTGGAGGGGGGGACACACACCGATTTCCCTTAAGAAACGTTAATATATTAAAAAAGACTAGACATAAACAAATAGATAAATAAAATAAATAGAATAGATGAAGAAAAGACAGATCCGTTGGCAGGGAAAATTAAAGCGGAACATATAGAAAACATTTTCTCCTGTATATTGGGGGGACAGATTGGTATTGCCTCAACATTGGGGGGGTCACGACCCCCAAAGAGTGCGTGGTTAAGTCCATGCTTTTGTTTGACCCAAGTGTCATCATGCCCAATTTAATCACAACCCAGGTACTATGAAATCATATTCAAACCCTCACAGTGGGCATGAGACCAAAACATTTAGGCTAAATTGCTTGCAAATTCCATTAAACCTGTTGAGTTTTTCCCAAAAGGTTCCATGTCTGAGTTGGAGGGTTTTACATTTAAAAAAAATAAAAAAAAATTTTTTACTTCTTTCATAATTTGCAAATTATGTCCAGGTCTGCAGAAATATGTGCAAAGCCCATCCTAGACTTTGCATTTCAAAAAAGTGATAAGAACTAAGGGATCAGGCTACTCATTAGAAGTCTAATCCTTCAAATGAAGTCTCCTGATATTGCTCACAGCAGCTTTGGGTGAGAACCTCCTATAAATCGGACCAGCCAGAATGGCCTGTAAAATGTTGATCTAATATGGGTGCCAATACATAACTATGTCTTGAAAAGTATATATATATATATATATATAATTATTTTCCTGTAAAAGCCTGAATAAAACCATGAAGTTTATTGCCTTTATATATGTATTAGTTATTTAGGAACCAGCACATTGATATCAAAGTCTGATTTAAATTGCAGCTGGCACTACTGTCAGAAAAAAATTCTGACCAATCAGATTTGAGAATTCAACAATGCTGTGGTATAGCATGCAGGACTATTTAGAAATCAGGTTTTTTCAAGCTTCCTCTGCCACCAAAACTCCTCGACATATTAATAATGAGCTAGAGAGCACTTTCCTCAAATCAGCTGGGTTGGGAGCAGAAGAAAAACCATACTGGTTGTTTACATTAAAAAAAAATAATTGTGAAATGAATGTATTTACTGTTAATCTATTTGCACTGTATGTTATTAATGTTTAAAAATATATCTACAAAAAGTCACAATAAATATATAATTAGTAAATGATGCATTATTTGTTTCTAAATAGTTTATCACTGAACATTACATTTTATAAATGTTACCTACCTTTTTATTAGCTTCACTGTAGTTACTGAAAAGAATGCTATAAAATGAAAACCTGAGTAGTATTCTGGGAGTTTAAGCTGATAATGATAATGTTTCCAGAAGTTAATTGTAATAAATCTTTGCCAAAAGCTGTAGGAGGATACCCACTCTTCTACACAAAATTAAATAAATTAAATGCAGTATAATATATGAACAATATACTACATAGTCTTTGAGGAATTTAATGTGAATATTCTCATGAAACAGTGATATTTGTTTACTACAGAGGTGTACATCTCTGAGAGTCTTATCTATGATTATACAGTAATTCTGCAATGAAATCTACAGCATATAATTGCATATCATCTTTATGAAAAACTAGTTAAATGAATATCTTTGTAAATAAAGTGACTTCAAATGAAAGCAAAACGGTATACAATAAGGCCAACTATGGAATATATACACCACAATCAAGTGTTGATTATGAACTATAGTCCTATATATTGATGCATTCACATGCACTGCTCTCCCAAGAGCCATCTGCAAAAATGGCAAACCAATTGTAATACTTTTTCATCCTCAGCCAATAGCTTCCAAACAGCCTCAGCTTGTTTTCTTGCCATCTGAAAGTGATATGAGAGGGAAGTGCATTGTCGACCCTGGCTCTGACTTTGGGAAATTGCTCTGACCTTGCAGTGCTTATGAGAGGAAACAACCTGGCACATACCAAGTAGGAAAAGCGGTCAGCTTTGAGGCGGACTGAAGGGACCCCTTTCTGTCTTTCATATACATGCAAAGGGAGCTCCTTGCCGATCAGGTTTCAGCTCAGCAGCACTCTAGAAGCAAAAATGCTCTTTTTTTTTAGTTTCCTTTAGATTATGGGAAGTGTCAGCGCTGACTACCTGTGCTGCTCAGAGACGCCCTGAAAGCCAACTGAAGTAGAAGATCCAGGAAAAGTGCAAAGGGAATGGAAATGAAATAGTGACCTCAAAGTAAAAGGGGCTTCCCAATGGCCTGAGGGTGTGCACAGAGTAGCGGGTCAGGCACTGCAGCCCTGAGCCCCCAGAACAAATGCACTCAGTATGCCACACAGCCGGCTCGGCAAGAGGTCACACACCCTTACACTTGAATCACACACGCTGAAACAATCCACCTTGGACACCTTGCTATAATAACAACTCCGTAAGGGCCAGGATAAAGAGAGAGAGGAAAAAATGGCTGATGGCTGTGTGAAGACACCTGGTCTTGTAGGATAGGAGATATGAGCAGAATAGGAATGGGGAAGGGATTTATTGGTGCAGTAAGTAATTTCAAAACTATATTATTATTATTATTATTATTATTATTATTATTATTATTATTATAGCTTTTTATATCACTATTTTGGGTTAAAAATATATATCACAATGGGCTATGCATAGAAAGATTAAATTATTAAATAATCCTTAATAATACAACCTACAGTCATTAGTGAAACTATAAACTATGAACTATGAACTATGAACACCCAATAACTATGAAGATCCATATTTCATGTATAAAAATGCACTGATTATACAGATTATATATGAAACAAATACATTGATAACTTAATTTTTTTAACTTAATGTCCTTTAATTAACAATAATTTTCGATAACCTTCTGAACTAAAATAGTACATCAATTAAAAAAAATTGTGTTGATTATTTATAAGTAACCTGACCTATTTTGTGTACACTTAGTACTTCTTTCTTTGGACCTTTGGAAAAATGGCAGAAAAATTCTTATTGATTATTATTATTATTATTATTATTATTATTATTATTATTATTATTATTATTATTATTATTATTTCAACATTAACAATTGTTCTGTAACTTGCTGTGCAGTTTGATTGTTGCTGTGCTTTTTAATTCACTTTTCATCTAGCAAGATAATTAGCTCTAATATCTGCAGTCCAATTGGTCACGTTATGACTTTACCAATTACACACCTAAATGAAATATAATAGAGGAATACAGATGATGATGATTTTGCACCAAGTGGTGCCGTTTGTCCTAATGCTTTGGTGCGATCCACTATAAACAGTGCCAGAGTGTAAAGAGAGGATTTCTCTCTATGTCTATTTGCTACTATCAGTTGCTCATCCACAGCCCATAGCTGAGGAACATTTCTCCTCAGGGCTCACAGCATGGGGGGAAGAGCAATGTGCATATGAAAAATGAGATTTAGTCACCTCACAGGAGGCCTTAGTAGAACGGCAGAGAGGGAAAAACTAACACTCCTCCCTAAAGTAGAAGGCCAGGAAGGCGAGGAGATGGAAATGAACACACAGACTATTGCACTTCCTGACCAGGAGAACAATAAGGTACAGTAGGAGCACACCTGAGGGTTATAAGAGAAGCTCTCGTGTAATGGTATTTACCACATGTTTCATCATTTTTTAAATATATTTTTTAAAGAAACTATTCAAATTTTTTAAGAATAAAGTAAAGCAGCAACTATCTAGACAATATCCACTCAAACACAATGACTGCATTGTAAAATAAAATATAATTTATTAAGGTTGGTTTGAAATAGGCAACTAAGTGAGTGCACTAACATATAAGATTTAACACTCCCTTCGTTGGGGAAGATCGTTCGTATCAACATTGAAGGCTTTCATGTTGTGAAAAGCTAATTCCTTTGCAAGATTTATTTATTTATTTATTTATTTATTTATTAAATATTAGGAATAATTTTTTAAATAATTGCTGAAATTTTTCTGTTAACTCTTTTTCTATTAATGTATAGTTGGCATTATTTTTTCTTATGTAAATAACTGCATATATTGTATGAATGGGATACTCTTTACTGTAAGAACTGCATACATAATCGCTGTGTAATGTCATCACATTTTTTTTCTCTTTTTGTGAAACCTCCCATGAAATGTATGGAATAATATAACTTTAATAACTTTCCAAAGCAAATGCAATTTCTATTGTAAATTGGTGATTATGTTTATGTCTATCATTCACCGTTATATATTTACAGTCTATACCGTAGGTATCTATAAGGTAGGTACCGTAGGTACCCTAAGGCGCATATATCTTGTAATGGTGAAGTTTTATGTGAGGAGATGTTTACTTAACTTTTATGGAAGCAGTGTCCAGTGTCAGCACTTTGAACAGCCAGAGGTAAAGCTGTTCTTTTAAGGGTTACTATACATTCTCAGGTAAATCTACCAATCCCCAATCTACCAAAGAAGTGTACTTCTTTGAAAGTATAAAAAATGCTAGCACACGTACTGAAACCCTGATAATTGTAATTATGAAAACTAAGTTGACTGTGCTATGTGGGAGTACAAAACTTCACAGGTTCAGAGCCAAAAATACCCAGAAGACACATATTTGAAACCACAAGAAAGATATATATATATATATATATATATATATATATATATATATATATATATATATATATATAATTTTGTATATTTTCACCATCTCAGTTGTATGTTATCACGGTGAACGAATCCATAAATTAGTCTACTAATAAATGTTGGGTTTAAGATGGCAGATCTTAAGTGAAATGTCTGTGAAATGTAACATCCAACAAATTTTTTACTATATTTTTTAATAAGTGTGGGTAAATGAATAAAGATTAAATGATGCTATTGGCTGATATTCACCGAGTTCTTGCGATTTGACTGCATAGTGTAACACTACTGTTGATGTTTGTTCTATGCATGGAAGTATATAATTATAGGCAAATTGATATTACAATCTATTTCAATACGAAATATATTGTATTCAAATTTAGTTTGAAAGAAACTTGACAGCCATTATGGTTATTTTGGCCTCCAGTCTGTGTGTATGTGTGTCAATGTGAGCCTCCCTGAAAGGCGTCTCACACTTCAAGTGTCTATATTTCTGTAATCAACACGGTGCATTAAAATCAAGCTTAAAAAAAACCCAACAAATTATCAGGACGTTTAGATTTTTGTGTTTGTCACTAATAACTGCATGAAATACACTGGATTCTGTTGATCATGAAATAGGCGTTATAACTGTTCAAAGCTGTCTATTGTTTTTGAATGCGAGATTTAACACAGGCTAAGATGGTGCAGCTTTTTCCAATTTCCTAATTCAAAATAAACCAGCCAGTTCTGCTTTGACTGTGAGCCTATAATCAACAAATGGAAACAACAAAGGAATTAGTGAAGCACAACATGAAATAACATTGGTTGTAAAAAACACAAACAAGTAACATAATATGAAAAATGTCAGGGAAAATCACTTCCATTTTGCTGAGGCACCAACACTGAGTGAATTGTTCTGTATTGTGGCGGCTGAGGCATTTTCCCTAAGTGATGTCATGTGGACTGCAGTGTTAGTCTCAGAGAGACTATCGGATTATTCCACATCTCGACAGGCCCTCGCTCACGGTAGGGGAGGAAATACACCTCTTTCTCGTTTGCAGCAAATAACGGGGACAGGAAGGCCTTGCTTTGCTGCACTCAGGCAACAGGCACTACCTTTGTTTGGATTTGGCTTAAACAGACACCTCTCTGCTCGTTTCTGGCATTAGCAAGCAATTTCAGTTCTGAAGCCGATTATACAGTAAAGCCTCTTGTTTATTCAGAGCTGGGTGCAATGTTTTGGAGGTTAGACTCACACTGACGTTACCTGCTGGTCTGCTTGTGCTATTCAACTATGTACAGTCCTGTCGTGCCAAATAACTGAAAACTGTATTGTTCTATACTGTAATTTTCAGTACTGGTACGCATTAAGCTGTGCTGAAGTCCCCTGTATGACTTCAATTATACCTCAGGATAATAGTAGTAGTAGTAGTTGTAGTAGTAGTAGTAGTAGTGTTTAATACAATATTATTGGAAGGGCTTTAAAGCAATGCTATTTCAAATCCCCGATCATGTGTTTCTACAAAAAACATAAAAGAAGTTTGTTTGTTACATAGAAAATCTCAGCAAATATGAATTTCTTTATCAGTGAGTTCATTAGTATAACAAAGTTGCAATTTTGTATGAGATATTCGCAATTTTCTGTCAAGGGTTTTGATTAAGATCTACTTGTAAGGCTTACTATCTTTTGTTGTGTAACACAGTGATATTTAGCAGTACTTTGTCACTAAAAGAGCTCATTTATATGCAGCCAGTGTAACTTTCATACATTGTAACAAGGAAATAAAAACAAGATACTCAAGATATGAATCCGTTAATGCTTTAGATGTTATTTTTTTATTGCTCATTTGATATGCTTTATTAACTTTTCTCTGTGCATAAATTACTTTTTAATCGGATTAAATTAATCCTTAACAGACATTCAGATTTAATTTCTTTTTTTTTCTCTATAGATTATTTTTTTCTTTTATTAATTACGAATACCAAGGTTTCATTTCAGAACAAGCATCATGGTACATTTTATGGTATTAGAATGAAGGCCACTACACAATAAAACAACAGGGATATTGTAGATCCAGTTTTAATTTGGAATCCAAATATTTCAATATTCCAACATTTCAAAGATAGTACCCAATGTTATTTACTTTCCTCTTTGCAAAAGCCAATTTATTCCTACCAACTTCATCAATGTATTTTTCATTATTCTGAGACTTTAAAGATATAAACTACTTCAAGTGCATTTATTGGATGCTATTGGATTATTGGATTATAAATGAATGTAACTGCAAATAAAACAATATAATACTCACAGTCATAATCTCACAATTAGATTACAGATGCAGTATGAAACTCATGGGACAAATTTCATTACCATTTACAGCATTTATTCATTAGGTTTTAGTACCTGCCTGGTCAAGGTTCAAATGGTTTGAATAAGGTTTTATTAGTTTGTTTATATTATGTGAAATTATCTAAAGTTGTTAGAAAATGCAAGACAGACGCAAACAAAAATAACTGCATGAGCGGATTTTTCTTTAAAAAATAAAGATTTAAAAAAATTAATTCTGGTTTAGGCACACCCACTTTGGGTTTAAAATCCAAATACAGATAGAAATACAGATATCTGGAACACTAAATAGATACAGATACATACTGAAGTACATTGTTACTATACATGAATACTGTATATGAAATATACTTGTAGGCTTTTTTAAGCTTGCTTATAAAATACATAGAATGCACAATACATAAATGTAAGCAGCTTTTCAACGCACCATCTGTGACTCGTGGTTAAAATGAAAATATTTACTTTTGCTTCTCACACCTTTTAATTGGCCTAAACAAGACTTTCTTGTGATCCTAGAAACATACTATTGCTGATGTTTAGCCATGTCTGATCTCCTGACTATAATAACATAATTACTCTGCACTGTTTATTTGCTGCTCCTTCGTTGTTACTTTTTTAAATCAATGCTTATTTGCGACTGTGTTTTACAGAGAGCTCGTGTAGCTACACAGCCAGATACTATAGTTGGCGTTTTATGTTGTCTGACATTTTCGTCTAATAGGCAGGCAGGGTGTTTTGTTCAGATTTCTCTTATATGGATGTGTATATGTGTATATAAATTTTACTTATAACATCAATGTTTGACTACAAGTCCTCATTAGTGGTCAGTGCCTGCCTCGTTATGACAAAATATAGGATTTTGTGACTGTTTGGGCTTTGAGAACTGAGCAGGACATTTTCAAATAAAATTGCAGCTACAGCTACTACGCATGCTGTCACGAAATCAGCAAATGGCTATTTTATCTTTTCTTCACACCACATCACACTACTGATAACCCAACATGAGTTTTTTTTTAAATACAGATGCAATGTAAAACTGCACATGACAGAAAGTACAGGAGTATAAAAATAGTATATTTTCTTAATGATCACAGCTATGTCTCAGATAAAAGTTCCAAAATGTTCAGCTGCTTTGTCTTTCCAGACTAATTGAAAGTATTTGCATGCTGTCTGGCTAATGAAGGTCTAGTTTTGCATGTTACATCTAATGTTACACTAATTCAAATAAAAGCTTGGCTTCTGCCTCCATCCTGACATTTTGTTCTCCTGTATCAAAATGGCCATTACAGGAAGAGAAGTAACCTAATTAGCTCCTACAAGATCTGATATATGACCTTCCTCCTGTACTCAGCGTGCAAATCAAAGCTGCACATCTTCTAATCAGATATATTGTGCCTAATTACCAAGACATTGAGTTGATTTCTACAGGTAGGTTTTATCTGCATGCTGGTCACGAATACAGATTTCACACACAGCCCTTGGCAGCCTGACAAACTGAAATATGTCAGAAAGATGAAAATGTTTTGTTAAAAAAAGAAAAGAAAAAAAAAAGCAGCCCATTTTTTTTCTTCCTGTAATTAACAACCAAAAATGCTGTCAGTCTGTGTACTTTCATCTACGAATGCTCAGGACATGACTTGACATTGTTATGAGAATAATAATCAGGCATAGATATCACAAAATCCACCAAAACTCCTGTAAAGGTCATCTCAATTATACAGATGGACTGTCAAGCAGTCACGGTCTGCATAAAGCGGTTGACATAAGTGTAAACATGGCACGTTGTGGAGCAATACCACTGCTGTCGTACTTGCAAATAGTCAAGGTGATGAAGGCAGAGAAGGGGAAATCCATGGAAACTGAAATTCAGGCTGAATATATAATCTACATCTATGGGAAAAAGGGCTTTTTACATGGCTGAGTAAAAAGCATGTTTTACATTTTCAGTATGCTGGAAATCTTGAAGCTGTATGTGTGTGTGTGTGTCTGTGTGTGCGTGTGTCTGTGTGTGTGAGTATGAGAGTGTGTGTGTGTGTGTGTGTGTGTGTGTGTGCGTGTGTGTGTGTGTGTGTGCGTGTGTGTGTGTGTGTGCTTGGGTGTGCTAAGCGATGGTTTAACCCTGTTTGAACTTCATGTTATTCCTTATTTCTGATCTAAATCGTCTGTTAAGAGAAAAATCGTTGTTTAAAAAAACCCCACCACAATTATTTCCGTTACTGTTCATATGCAAAATCCAGAATAAAATGTCACAGCTACTTGAATGATCCCCCCCCCCCCCCATTACATAGCCCAGGCCTACTGAGACCAATGACAGGATGATTTGCTGTAATTCCACTAAAACTGAGAAAATCAACAGATAAATAAATAAATTAAATTAAAATAAGGAAACCCTACAAGCTCAGTTGTTGCCTGAGACACGAGTGCTACAACTCCTGAATGCCTTCTTGGCAAAAGGAAGCAATAAAGAAACCAGTCTTGAGACTGACACATAGACAGAAATTAGTCCTTTGGAAAAAAAAAAAGTTTAGCCACCGTATCACTCCATAAATCAGATGGAAGGGAATTAAAAGAAGAACAAAACAATAGCAGCAAACACGGCACATCATGCTGCTTCTTAACTATCCATACTGTACCCTCTTCACGGCAGGCGATCGAAAGCATAATAACTTTCACCGCCTCTCATAGTCACCTAGAGGAACATTGGGATGCTTTTCAATATATTTTTTTATTGTGCCTGCTGATTCCATCATTAGCCTTAAAAAAAACCAAGATGGCTAAAGGATTGGCTACATTCTGGTAGTGACAATGGAATTGGGTTACAGAAGAGACTGTCCTCTAAAAGAAACAAGCATAGAGACGTTGGAAGAACAGTTCTCTCTCATTCCTTTTATCTGTCTTTGTAGAGGTTTGAACTTAGGGCGAGATGGTTAACAGCCAAACAAGGAGGACTCAAGCTAGGCTGGAATTACCACATTAATGGGGAACAGATGGACTTTGGCCTGAGACATGATTGCAGATATAGTGCGACCCTGCCGAGACCAAACCCTGTCCAGCGGTGCTCTGTCAAGGGACTTGCTAATGATTGATATGCTAGCCATGTGCAAAAGATCTGAAGCACAGTTTTGGCAACTGGGTTTTTGCTTTGACAATTTGAATATCTTATCCATCGAGCTTCCTTACAGAAACATAGAAAAGATTAACACTATACACACACACACACACACACACACACACACACACACACACACACACACACACACACACACACACACTGATTTAACAGGTCTGTACTGTGCTCTCAACAGCTAAAACTGAATTCAAAAGAAGCTGTCTCTCCCTCTCTCGTCTCCTCAATGTTGACCCTTCATTTGTGCTACTTGAGATTTGGGGTGCCGCATGTTTTTGTTATTTTTTTCTGGATTACAGATGTTTCCATGCTTTTTATCTTGCTCCTTTTCAAACAGTGGCACTCCTTCAATTCAACCATCATTCAGCAAGCTCCAATTTTCAAGCCCGGTCTGTGGCTGGTTGAATTTGAGATGCTCCAGATTTTAATCAGAGCAAAAATAATGAGCTCCAGAGAAAGAAAGGACTAGCAGTACTTGGACATCGCTGGCTTAACATCTCCTTCCACTTTTGCCCCAGTGATTGTTTTTTCTTCTTTTTGGTGAATGTAAACAAACACCCCCAAAAATAGAGAGACTGACCAATCAGAAATTATGACCGCAATTGCCTCTTAAGGTTCAGGAAGGTGGTTGACTTGCTAATGAACTAATCACTTTGGGGCCTTCTTCTCATTTTACTTAAACAGCCAGCGGAGTTAAGCATACATGCCAAAGCAAGAGCTTGCACATGTATATGGCTGACCCATAGCCATGCACATGGAGGCTGTTCAGCTCTCTTTAGCTGTAAAACTAAAGAGGGAGCATATGTTTGATGTCGTTCTAGTGAGGCCCAAGATGGCCACTGTGATGAAAGAGAAAGCAGAAATCTGCCCAGTTCAAGACAGCTCATCTGTCTGCTCTCTGCTTATTGTTTTTTGCTGATGATAAAAGGAGCCCTAATGCCTTGTCATCGCAATTAGAAGGGAAAACATGGCACTCCAAATTAACCACAATGCTTCCAGAGGAACCTTAGAGGAGGGGAAAAATGCTTAAACAAAGATCATGAATGCCCGACGTGGTGCTTTGTAAAACATCTGTTCTTCTGGGATAAAATTAGATGAATGCTCTTTTTCATTGGTGGTACTCCAGAGGAACATGGGGTTAAGTATCATGCTTAGGTTCATAGTCATATTCTAAGGCCTGTGAGCGGATGGCAGATCACTAGATTCTCAAAGAAAGTGCAGGTGGATTCTTATATTAAAGGTCGCCAGCTCGACAGAAACTATTACTTCTTCATTCAGTAGCGTGTCGTCATTATTACCATGTTACTACTCAGTCTGAGGTTTAGTGCCACCTGTTCTCTGCTTTGTATTTCACTCTGATGTCTCGCAGCTGTGGAGGAAACTGAGGAGAGGTTTACAGAACATGAAAGAACAAGCATAGGTTTAACTAATCAATACAGTCTTACTCGTTTCCTGTTTACCTTGTTGCAAATGAACCATGAACCAAATAAACCATGACAAGACGGATATTTTGAGATTCTACACATTCCCTTAGCATTAAGAGTGGAGGTTAATCGGGGTAGCTTATCTCAGATCTGCAGCAAGGAAATTAATATTAGATGCTCAATAATGTGATTTTTGATGTTCAGCTGTTAAAACAACAACATCAACAAATTTCAGCTATTATTGATATATCATGTTCAAGACAGATACATTCTATAAGCCATATATGTATTCATTCTGCCATCTTCAGAGCACATTTTAAGAGATTGGAGGTCACTGGAGTACCAAGAGAAAACACAAGGAAATTCCATGCAGACTGTAACCTGAAGTCATTATTAAATCTGGAAACACTGGAGCTGTGAAGCGTCAACACTCCCTGCTGCACCACCATGCCACCATTAAACAATATAATGTACTGTATATATTTCAAACACTCTACTCAATCTACTCAATATTCTTGCACATTAGTACACGTGGCCAGCTGTCCACATACGTTGGCCATATAGTGTATGATGACTGTGATACAGCAAGGGGTTTCAATATAACATTAAAGCCATGCCATGAGAGGGCTCAAGGAGTCAACAGAACAATTCTTATGTGTTAAGGCTTCGTAACATTTAAATCAAACCATTAGGTCTTCCAAAATACATTACGCTATTTAAACATCATAATACGAATACAACGACACAAATACTGACATCAGTAAAAAAAAAAAAAACCTTCCAAATTTCTTAGCTTGCCAAATTATCCAGATTACTCCACAACATAGTAATGCAAATTACATTCTCCTTCCAGTGTTGCCATTTCATTTGCTCATCTGTGGCATTTAAATACAAACACACACATATACATCACAGGGTTGAATTTTATGAGCAACATTCCAAAAGTTTCAGATCTCTCGCTTTTTCAGCAATTTCTTCAGCGCCTTCATTTCAGCTTACTTCTTTAAGAAATAACAGTCAGCACATGTGATATGATAATGCAAGTAAATATCAGTAGGTCATCAAGGAAATGAGCCGATTGTATTTTTGTTGGCGTGGCGACGGCTAAATTATCATACATTAAAATGCTTTTTACTATTATTGCTTTCTTTTATTTTTATTAAAAGAAAAAAAAAAAAGCAACAAAGCTGCCTGATCCACAAAAAGAAATTCCAGACTCTTCAAGTCTGAGAGGTACCAAAAAAAAAAGTACTGAGGAAAGATAGCTAAGAAACTCAGAAAAATGTGTGTAGGCCCACTAAGTCCTGGGTGTTTAAGGGGTTAATTTCAAACTGACATGTATAACCTATAAAACATGGCTATGCCCATTTAAGCCTGAGAAAATGTTGGATTTAAGCTAAATCTGTCTATTGACAAACAATTGCCAGAAAGATTTGGAAAAGGTTAATACTCCACTTACACCTTGCAAGAATGATGGTTATCTATACTGTCTCAGTTTTGTTCAGCTGATCCATGGAGCTGTTTTAACATGAAACTAGTATGCGGATATGG
>JAFFST010054133.1:66561-90904 GCA_022414735.1 Noturus placidus
TGATAAAAGGAGCCCTAATGCCTTGTCATCGCAATTAGAAGGGAAAACATGGCACTCCAAATTAACCACAATGCTTCCAGAGGAACCTTAGAGGAGGGGAAAAATGCTTAAACAAAGATCATGAATGCCCGACGTGGTGCTTTGTAAAACATCTGTTCTTCTGGGATAAAATTAGATGAATGCTCTTTTTCATTGGTGGTACTCCAGAGGAACATGGGGTTAAGTATCATGCTTAGGTTCATAGTCATATTCTAAGGCCTGTGAGCGGATGGCAGATCACTAGATTCTCAAAGAAAGTGCAGGTGGATTCTTATATTAAAGGTCGCCAGCTCGACAGAAACTATTACTTCTTCATTCAGTAGCGTGTCGTCATTATTACCATGTTACTACTCAGTCTGAGGTTTAGTGCCACCTGTTCTCTGCTTTGTATTTCACTCTGATGTCTCGCAGCTGTGGAGGAAACTGAGGAGAGGTTTACAGAACATGAAAGAACAAGCATAGGTTTAACTAATCAATACAGTCTTACTCGTTTCCTGTTTACCTTGTTGCAAATGAACCATGAACCAAATAAACCATGACAAGACGGATATTTTGAGATTCTACACATTCCCTTAGCATTAAGAGTGGAGGTTAATCGGGGTAGCTTATCTCAGATCTGCAGCAAGGAAATTAATATTAGATGCTCAATAATGTGATTTTTGATGTTCAGCTGTTAAAACAACAACATCAACAAATTTCAGCTATTATTGATATATCATGTTCAAGACAGATACATTCTATAAGCCATATATGTATTCATTCTGCCATCTTCAGAGCACATTTTAAGAGATTGGAGGTCACTGGAGTACCAAGAGAAAACACAAGGAAATTCCATGCAGACTGTAACCTGAAGTCATTATTAAATCTGGAAACACTGGAGCTGTGAAGCGTCAACACTCCCTGCTGCACCACCATGCCACCATTAAGCAATATAATGTACTGTATATATTTCAAACACTCTACTCAATCTACTCAATATTCTTGCACATTAGTACACGTACTGTATATTAATGATCTGATGGCAGAAAATTCCGCAATAACTCCCTTAGAACCATTAAACAATCTGCATATCTGTGTCTGTTTTAATAATGGTACAAATGGTAAATTAATATAGTGCCTTAATGCTTCTTATTCAATTATTTAATAAACTGTGGTTAAACTATTGGGAAAGACAGTGCTCCAAAATATAGTGGAAAGTCTTCCCAGAAGAATGGGGACTGTAATAGTACCAAAGGGGGGGATCAACTTTAATATTAATGCCCACGGTTTTTGGAAAGTGATGCTTAATGAGCACATCTGGTTGCAATGGCCAGCTGTCCACATACGTTGGCCATATAGTGTATGATGACTGTGATACAGCAAGGGGTTTCAATATAACATTAAAGCCATGCCATGAGAGGGCTCAAGGAGTCAACAGAACAATTCTTATGTGTTAAGGCTTCGTAACATTTAAATCAAACCATTAGGTCTTCCAAAATACATTACGCTATTTAAACATCATAATACGAATACAACGACACAAATACTGACATCAGTAAAAAAAAAAAAAACCTTCCAAATTTCTTAGCTTGCCAAATTATCCAGATTACTCCACAACATAGTAATGCAAATTACATTCTCCTTCCAGTGTTGCCATTTCATTTGCTCATCTGTGGCATTTAAATACAAACACACACATATACATCACAGGGTTGAATTTTATGAGCAACATTCCAAAAGTTTCAGATCTCTCGCTTTTTCAGCAATTTCTTCAGCGCCTTCATTTCAGCTTACTTCTTTAAGAAATAACAGTCAGCACATGTGATATGATAATGCAAGTAAATATCAGTAGGTCATCAAGGAAATGAGCCGATTGTATTTTTGTTGGCGTGGCGACGGCTAAATTATCATACATTAAAATGCTTTTTACTATTATTGCTTTCTTTTATTTTTATTAAAAGAAAAAAAAAAAAGCAACAAAGCTGCCTGATCCACAAAAAGAAATTCCAGACTCTTCAAGTCTGAGAGGTACCAAAAAAAAAAGTACTGAGGAAAGATAGCTAAGAAACTCAGAAAAATGTGTGTAGGCCCACTAAGTCCTGGGTGTTTAAGGGGTTAATTTCAAACTGACATGTATAACCTATAAAACATGGCTATGCCCATTTAAGCCTGAGAAAATGTTGGATTTAAGCTAAATCTGTCTATTGACAAACAATTGCCAGAAAGATTTGGAAAAGGTTAATACTCCACTTACACCTTGCAAGAATGATGGTTATCTATACTGTCTCAGTTTTGTTCAGCTGATCCATGGAGCTGTTTTAACATGAAACTAGTATGCGGATATGGGAAACAAAGCATGAAGGAAGGTGAGGCAGGAGCAGCAGGGACACAGGCTTAATATCCCACATCCATCTCTGCTGAGTGGTCTCACGCTGTCTCATCACATTGCACCACGAGCTCACTATTAGACGGGTTGCAGAATTGAAGGGGGAGGAGGGATCCTCTTGACAAAATGTCTCATGTTGGTAGTGCCATGAGTTCTCTTCCCAATGAGCAGGAAAATGACACAGGAACTATTGGAACTGTTCTTCTGAGGTTTACAAAAGGGACACCAATCTTGCTGTTAAGAATGAACCCTTTATAAGAAATTACATTTGGCTGACACCAAACTGTGTGGCTTCTACAAAGAGGCTTTTGTGTCTCTTTTGCGTTTATAATTGTATTTAATGAAAATGTACATTTATTAAACATCTGGCTAATTTGAAATTTTTGAACAATTATATTCCACCCACTTGCAATCATTTTGTATATTTTTTATCTATTAGGTAAAGGTTAGGCGCCGTATTAAAAAAGGCAAGATTGATACATATGCGTAAAATAACAATCCACCAATACAACAAAAAATAAAAAATATTAATAATAAATGGATACTGACAGATATATAGAAAATACATTTTGAGTTTCCTTCCTTCCTCATATTGAGCCATTCTGCTGGCTCATTTTTCACAGGTTATGCTCTTATCAGTCTGCTTCATATTTGCACTGTTGCAACTCACGTCAAAGCATCAATTGAGAGTTGGGTTGGCTTCGGAGATGCGCCGTAATTTACAAGATTGATAATATCTGGCTTGCTGTGCTCTAATCACTCGGCTGATTGTAATAAAATCTGGCAATAAACTGAGCTGGAACATTGTGCAGTCTGTGGACGAGACCCAGAATGCTTGCCTGCTCTTTCATCATGTAGTTTGTAGTGATGTAGATTATTCTATATACTTTCCAGTCTTAATTATATCTAAGTGTAATGAAAATTCTTTGGAAAACTTTGCTTGGAGGTGAAACTGTTCATAACTAAAGAGTTAGGGCGGAATGAATAACAACGCTCATTTATTTTAAGCGATTATCATTTTGATAGATTTAGTTAACTGAGAGTGAATACTGGGAGAGTGAATGTTTTAAATGGCTTTTATTGCTTATAATGAAGAGTCCTCATTTTATTAGACCGCCGAGACCTTTGTTTCTGTAGAATAACTAGGTTTATTTTACAGTATTATCATATGAAGTATAAGAATGGCATCAGTTATTTTGTGTATTGAGTAGCTGAAGAAAGAAAATAAAACACTCAAGCTGGAAAACTGTGTTCTTTGAAACTGCAATTCTATTTCATTTGCATTTGCAGTATATAAACCTGTGCACTTAACCTGTGGATTTGACTTCGTCACCCTTCAAAAATATAATTAACGGACTGTGCAGCTCCAGAACACTGTTTTTATATACAAAAAAAGGAAACTCATATCATTATCCAGAGTCTACTGCGACCCACAGTGATAGACATATGCACTAAAATACTGACTTAAGATTGTGGGTGTACAAAACAATCCACTCAGACTTTTTCTTTTGGCCATCGTTTGGCTACAAACCCTGGAAAATGACAGAGTAAACAAGATTTATTGGAAATGAAACAAGCCATGTCTCTGTACACAGTGAAACATATGTATTCCATTCTCCAAGTGGTCACAGTGAAGTCACTGTTTATTCTATCATCAGAATTTGGTGTATTTTGGCGATGCACATGTGATTACTGAATTAGAACCCATTTTTGTTCATATGAAAGTATTTCTCTAAACCCGAACAAGTATTTAAACTCCACTTTACCAAACATAGTCCTGTCTATCATCTGATATGATAAATCTGGTCGTGACAGGGTTATATTTTACAGGGGGAAAAAAGACATTATTTGCTGGAATATGTCTTTAAAATGATGTATGACATACATGGAGAAAGTCAAGTGAGTTCTTTACAGGTTCAAAGGGGAAAAAATCCAGAGAAAGCTATCACCTTTATAACCTGGCTTTAACGATTTAATTCAAATTGTTAGCTAGCTAAGATCACTTGAAGATGATATTATCTTTAAGATATTTCCAACAATTGTATTTTTATCTAAAAATTTGTAAGCATTTAATTCTCATTTCCAGTAAATACAAGTTCATTCTTGACTGGAGCACAAATACTAAAAGACACAATACCATTCTGACACGGTTTTCTAGGGCAGGTAGAGGTAACAAGGGCAGAACAGCATGTGCGAGGATGCTCCCCTTGTCGACACACAGTTATAATAGCAGTCTCAGCTGGGGCCGTGCTTTTTCCCAGAGCAGAAAAACAATAAGACAGGTCTGGACGCTCCTGTCAAGGGGAATTGGAATAAAACACACAGGCACCGAGTAGATTGTAGGCACCCAACTCTAGCATTGTGGCATGGACAATACCTCTGGGAGTAATTCCTCTTCATGGGGTCTGATTCCCCTGTCATTGCTAACCACTAGCCATGCTGATAGCCAGTGTCGGCAAGTGACAATTCTACAATGGCTGCCATCCATAGCTCTGCAGAGGGCAACTCACACAGGCATGGCTACGCATGGAATCCTGCATTAAGTGGGACAAAAGAGATATCGAGGTGGTAATAAGTGCGCAATAAATGTTCTGGATGTTGAAATGACATCGGTCCCAACATGTGACCACCCACCAAATTCCTGTTCCATGCAAGTAAAGTAGCATGTCAGGAAACAAATTCTGTCTTTTAGTGCAAATGTCATGACTCAGACAATATGCAATATATGGGAAACTGTTTCCCAACCAATGACTGATTTTTCCATATACAGTATTACAATTTCAGAATGTATCAGATGAACTTCAGTCATACTGTTCATTAAAAATCGCACTGCCTGTTGAGGAACTAGTGAAGAGCAGATACAACATTGCTGTTTGTTCACTTGTGGCAAAGTATGCTCATTAGTTTGTGCATAAGGCAAGAGGGGGCACGCGGTGGCTTAGTGGTTAGCATGTTCTCCCCGTGCATCGGGGGTTTACGCCGGGTACTCTGGTTTCCTCCCCCAGTCCAAAGACAGGTTCAAAGTGTCCGTAGTGTATGAATGGGTGTGTGAGTATGTATACCCAGCCGTCCCACGCTGGTCCCAAGCCTGGATAAATAGGGAGGGGTGGGGAAAGCAATGGCAAACTACCCCACTACCTCTGGCGAAATGCTTTGTGGATCACATCGATGAAATACGTGGAGAGTGTTGACCCATAAAGTGACAGAAGGTCGGTCTCGACTAATAGGTGATTGAGAGAGAGAAGGCAAGAGGTGGAGCACTGGTTGTATCCAGACATTTATGCTCCAAAAAATGTTTTAAATTTTTGCCTGTTTTCTTTTTTTCTTCATGCCACTTCATGGCACAAAGCATAGGGAATCTAATTAAAGCAAGGGTTTAAACAATTTCCTTAAGTATGGATCGTGCGGCTGTGATAATTGTTTTTAGCTTTATATTTGACAAAGTTTGACTCATTAATATTTTTTTTTTTTTGCTGCAATTTTTGCAAGCATGAAATCTTTACACACCATATTACAGTGTAAAGTAAAAAAATGTCTTAATAAACTCTAACTGAGATAAACCACCTGTCCGTTTTACCCTGCGTTGATGAAGACAGCTCATGCATGCCATTTTAGGCCATTATCCTCTCTAGACCTCTTATCTTTGATATTCTACCGTTATTTGTCTTTAGATTCATTTATTAATGAGCGTTTTCTGCTCTGGATGTTCAGTTGTTTCTGGATGATTGGCATGTAACTTGTGTCCCACTCATATTTCTTTCACACATAACTAGGCTAACATAAAGCTAAAAGACATTTCAAATATTTTAAAAGGACAGTGTTCTTCACAACAACCTATGTGCATAATTCAGATAAATAATTTAAAACCTATCTGCAGAATGTAGGAATCAGTATTTTTGCCTGTCCCGAACTGCAATAACTACACATTATCTTGAAATATAATCATTACAAAAAACGAAACATTAGTACAAAATCTTATTATTGCGTTAATGTGTGAATCATTTTAACATCTCATGCTTGAAACACCATTTTCAATGAGTCATCCGTTATGGGTTATGAAAAATTTAAAATTTTCCACAGCAGTCACTAAACCCTATTACCTGAACACATTCATCCCTATGAAATATTTGGAATATTCCACAAGTCACATGTACAACAAGATGGTGCATCATTCAAATTTCAAGGTCCTGATTAGAAGAAAAGTACATTCTCTCATTCTTTTTTCTTTATTTTCAATGATATTGTGATGTTGAATGATATTTGAATATTTGAATGATAATGAATTTAAGTAAATTATTCATTTAAAAATATTTTAAGTAAACCATTAGAATGTTCACATTCACATTTAGCATATTTGATAATTATATGCTAAGAACTCAACCCTGTTACTTATTTAAGAATAAAAAAGAAACCTTGTCAAATTGTTGTCTGAGGTGATGGCACGGTGAAGTTAGCCAAGACACACACACACACACACACACACACACACACACACACACACACACACACATTCGGATATTTTGTAAATGAAACTTTTATTGGCAGTTGCTAAAATAATGACACATCTTTTGAATTGCTAAATGAAAACTTATTCTAAAAAAAATTTAGATCTTGCTTTTGATCACCAACCACTTAAAAACTGTTTTAAAACAAATATACTACATATTTCAGGTCAGCTGCATCTACAAATTAATAGATCCTAATTACAAGATAAAAGGGAAAATAGTAACTTGGTGCTCATTAAAAATGACATTTTTGTCTTTTGCAACGTAGGGACAAAGAGTGAAGTGAGTGAAGAGACTGCTTAAAAAAACTACAAAAGCCTACCCATTAGTGTAATGTACTGTAGGCAAGCTGCTCTTTATGAAGAAACTACTCTTTATGAGAAAGGGAGAAAGAGAATTGGTACTGCTGTTGGCCAACCCTCACATGCACACATATAAATAAAGAAAGCAGAAATGTTTTCCAAGTCATACACTGAAAATTACATATGCATATATATTACCCACTGCATTTATGGCACCTTTCTTCTCACGCGCCGTGTTTCTGTGTTCAAAACTTTTCATTAAGCTATGCAGCAATCCTTGTTTTTTCAAATTCAGTACACAGAGCACGTCAGAGTGACAAAGATTTGTCCTAATGCATACAATATGCATAAAAGAGATAGCAAAGTCATCAACTTAAGAATACCTTCACTTTTACCTATTGTTAATACACACTAAAAAAGAAAAAAGTGTATGGGGGGGGATCTCCCAACAAGTCAGTGGAGGTCAAAAAACTCATACTGAACAAGCACGCCTGGAACAAGCTGCAGCATCCCATTACTAAAATTAGCATGCCTCTATAGTACAATCCATAGTTGATGGACTCTTTGAGCAACTGCAGGTATTGAGGACACACACGCACACATGCACACACACACACACACACACACACACACACACGACTCAGACATACCATTTCCCTTCCTTCCATTCCTAATGGACAGCGCTCTATTGTCAATTTACCTTGCCCCAGGAAATTCAAGGGAAGGTTTGTGCCAACTCCCATAGCCAAAGACACGGTGCTGTTTATCTCCTAATTGATTCTCCAAGGAAGGCCCGAGATTGACAGTGTCAGACTAACATCATAAAAAAATCCTGTTGCTGTGGCAAAGTCATGCATCATGTGTTAATAATACATAATTTGAGTCCTCATTGATATGCACATGCTCTGAACTTCTCCCTTTTCCCCCATCATACTTCGGTGGCAGGTGTATTTATGTAGGTCAATGGAAATGGCACAGTACCAACTCTGCATATTAAAAGACTTCAAGCAGCATGTTAAATGATGGCATGAAGGATAATTAAGAGAACATGTCTTTAAGGCTATGAAGGTTAAATTGCAAAAGACGTAATAAGAACGTAGCCATTTAAATTAAGATACCTACCTAGCTTTCAGTGCTATTAGTGGCAGCAGGTGTGATCTACAAGGGACCTAGAAAGCTATATTCTCTGTGCTAGCTGTAGCTGGTGTGGGATCATGTTACTGTTTAGACACGAAGTGAACTTGACGAAGCATGAATAAAACAGACAGCTTATTTGACAGAAGGAAAACTCTAGTGTAATACTGTTGTCGCCTGTAACAACAGGGACATTTTTAAATGAAAAGTGATACTAGGGCAAAAACCAGACAGTAAATTTTTTTGTTTTTGATATGTTTTAGGAGAAAAATAAAGATTAAATCTTGAGGTAACCCTTAAGAAATAATATAATGAGAATCACTAAAATAGATTGTGTATAAAGTCCTGAACTTCAGTTTAATAAGAATTGTTATCATCGGTTAATTATTAGCAGACTTATGTGACTTGTTGATGGTGACCATGTATTGGTCATAGTCTATACACATTCACATACACATTTTTCTACTTTCCCCAGTAAACTGACTCTGGCTGTGCCCATTCTATCTAACTTGTGTATAAAGTCCTGAACTTCAGTTTAATAAGAATTATTATCATTGGTTAATTATTTACGATAACGATAAAATTATTTATTGAGGTAACCCTTAAGAAATAATATAATGAGAATCACTAAAATAGATTGTGTATAAAGTCCTGAACTTCAGTTTAATAAGAATTGTTATCATCGGTTAATTATTAGCAGACTTATATGACTTGTTGATGGTGACCATGTATTGGTCATAGTCTATACACATTCACATACACATTTTTCTACTTTCCCCAGTAAACTGACTCTGGTTGTGCCCATTCTATCTAACTTGTGTTTAGCGTTAGTTGACAAGAAGCAGCTTTGCCGCAAACTGATACTTCTTTGCTACGGTAGCTGTGTATTTTACTCTAGTCCCAGCTGCGTCTGGCCCCTACATCTCTGTCTGTCAGAGATCATTTCCTCACATTAAAATGAAAATATGTGGCATGTGTCACATAATAGCATGAAAGGTGTCACACTGTGTTATTAGCTCATCCAGCTGACCGTCGTCAGAGCGCTCAGTGCTGACAGGATTGCTTAAGAGCTGCTTGCGCTTGGCCTTCTTTATGTCTGCTTTTTAGAGAAACCTGTTGTTATGTTGATGCTCATTCACAGAAAGCTAGCTTTACCATGACCGTCAGGTTTCAGGGCTGCTCTTGACTGGAGGAATTAACTGCTTGTGCTTCAGGTTCGGGTTCTACGCTAGTCATTACTAAAGGCTTTAAAAAATAAATAAAGAAAAAAACTGTCAGAAAGCGCTGAAAGTGGCTGGCTAGTTTTGGGCTCAGCAAAAACCTAGCAAATTAGTGGAAATGTTTAGCACAGTTTCTGTTAATGCATAAATTTTTTTTTAGCTAAGGCCAAAGGTGGGTAGAGTAGCCAAAGATAGTAAAACTACTATCTAAAAATTAAGTAACAGTAAAAGTATTAATGTTAATAATTACTTGAGTAATAAAGTATCCAATGAAAGACTACTCAAGTAGAAATTGACCTCAGATCTGATTAAAATGAAGGGAAAAGCCTGAATATCAGGCAACATGGAGAACTGTAAGTCGCACATCTGCTTGAAAGTCTGTCTGTTCCGTCTGTCTATTCTATGTGATTTAAAACCTGGGTTCAAGATGCAGCAGCATATCCCAGTCCTGTGATGGGTACAATAACACAGAACCTGTCATTTTCAACATGAAATCTCTCTCTCTCTCTCTCTCTCTCTCTCTCTCTCTCTCACACACACACACACACACAAACCCCAAAAACCAAGCATTTCCCCAACAGTTGACTGTCTTTATTTTCATAACATGTTTACAACACAACCTTGTCAACATCTGCATTTAAACAAGACAATAGAGAACAAAAGAACAGACTATGGAGCAGAACAGAAGAGAAAGTGTGTGTAGAGAGAGAGTGAGTGTCGCTCCTCAGCCGCTAAAAAAGTGAGCCGTTGTTGTGGACCACTGCAGACTCGCAACCTCATTATACATGATATAAACTAATAATTAAAACTACATATATTCATTAACATTTAACAGTAACAGAGGAAGCCAGCAAATGCAGCAAATTCAGCAAAGACTGAATTGGGTTTTATATTATATTTTATTATATTTTGAATCATTAAGGCAAATCAGAGGTGGGGAGTAATTTATTACATTTATGTTTACATTTACTTGAGTAACTTTTTGTGGGGGAAAATTACTTATAAGAATAGGTTTAACTGGCCATACTTATAATCTTACTCAAGTTTATTTTTAATCACAGAAATGTACGTTTACTTTGCTGCATTTCTGTGATTAAAAATAAACTTGAGTAAGATTATAAGTATGGCCAGTTAAACCTATTCTTAAAAGTAATTTTTCCCCACAAAAAGTTACTCAAGTAAATGTAAACAAAAATGTAATAAATTACTCCCCACCTCTGATTTGCCTTAATGATTCAAAATATAATAAAATATAATATAAAACCCAATTCTGTCTTCCTTTTAAACGAGCAAAAACTTAAAGTTGAGGTGACTTTTTGCACTTCTGTTTGTTAAGAGGCATCGAACTGGACAAGGCATTTAAACTCATTGTGTTAACTTTCACAGTTGTAATAAAATAAAATAAAATAAATTGTCATTTTGCTCTGCTGTGGAATTTGTGGGGAAAAAAATAAATGTTGTCACCCATGACAGCATGAACCTTGATGCAATAGATACTTCATTAACGTGACTGAAGGCCTCTGTTGTCACAAACCACCAACCTCTTGAATTATGTATGATCCACAAGCTACTATTACTTATGCTTTCTTATACTTTGACTGACAAATATAATTGGTACACGTGTCTGAACAGAATAGAAAATGTCAAGGTCCTCCTTAACTAAGTTTTCTATACAGTACAGTCACCTCAGGATCCTGTCATTATTTTAGCAACTGCCAATAAAAGTTTCATTTACAGAATATCCGAATGTGTGCGTGTGTGTGTGTGTGTGTGTGTGTGTGTGTGTGTGTGTGTGTGTGTGTGTGTGTGTGTGTGTCTTGGCTAACTTCACCGTGTCATTAAAATGAAGCTTTGCGGTAACTGAAGTCTGTAAAAAGGATCCTCCCTCCAAGCTAATATATTCACTATGTTATAGATGGAACTACTAAATCAAATCCTTGAGAGGCTGTTAACTCTCAAATCCTGTGTCTGTTCCCCAAACACCCACATTTCAGACAATACAAATGCCCTGCAGGTGAATAAACAACAGAAAAATAGGAAACAGTATCCACCAATTCAGACAAAACATCCTTCTTTTGCGTTGCCGTATTGTCTCAGATGCATGCAGAGGTCCTGCTAGGCAAAATGTTATGAGGTGATGTGTTTAACACTGATGTCACGTGATCAGAAAATGTGGAGGAGAGCTAATTCAGAGAACAGCATTACAGCTTTGGATCTTGTCTTAGTTACAGGTATATTTTCAGGAGTAAAGGCATACAAGTGAATCAAATATTCCTTGTGCCTTTTATTTATTTTTTTTTTTTTACCTACATCAGATAAAACTCTTTCACTATAATGCTACACTGTATATTTGAGGTCCTAAAAAAAAAAAAATAATAATTAAAAAAAAAAAATCAATGCTGCAATGTAAAAAAACAACAACAATAAAAACAACAAAAACCCAACTCATTATAACTATCCATATCAAGATGTCATTTTTACAGGACTTTTTTTTATTTTTATTTTGCACGATTTTTAATTTAATATTAATTTACATTTCCACATGCAGATATACACCAGTGCTTCATTTGTAAATTATGAGGTGCCAGAACACCACGAGAGCAATGATCCAGCAAGCCATCAGGGAGGGGAAAAGGTGCTAGAACATATAAACACAGCAGTGCTCCAGGAGACTCATGTAATACAGTAGTGTTGAGTGCTGTCATATTGATATAGAGCATACAGCTTTGATATGATGACTCTGGTACAGTGAGGAATTACAGAAATAATGTGTTCCTAGTGGGGGGTTCTCATTAAAATCGTAGGAGGGCAGGGGGTGTCTTCTGCACATTACACCAGTAATTACTTAAAATAAAAATTCTGAACTAGAGATATGCACTGAGATAATGTGCATTCAATCACACAACTTCTTATTTATTTATTTTTTTGGGGTTTGACACAATTTAAAATACTAGGTAAAACCGACTCAGTACTATCAGGGGTGTTTTTATTAATTTTGTGATCACTGTCCTATGCAACAGTAGAGAACAGTTCTGATTATTGAAATAGGTATGCCTTATGTAAAGAATCAAACATGACAGGAAGAGCTTTTATAGGAAAATACTCAATGGTAGCGTGTTGTGATGCATCTCAAAAGTTGATTCTTTTCTAATAACAGCACCTCTTGAAGGGTTTTATGAATCTTGAATGATATGAGCAATTCACACACTATTGTTGTTTTTAAGATAATAACAAAACAAAAAAAAAAATGCAGCTTGTCATGCTACCAAGAAACAGGAAAGTGCAAAGCACTCTGTCCTGAAGACTTTCCAGATTTGAAAAGCTTACAGTTACAACACTTACTGTACTGTAAATTATAAAATATACACATTCATTTTTCACACCGTTTTCTCCCCAATTTAATCACCTGCTAATTCCTATTAACCTCTCAGCTCTCCCCGTCGAACAGTTATAAACTGGGGAGAGTGAAGGCTAACGCATGCTTCTCAGAGACACATGAATCATGCCACTGTAGATTTTTCAAACTGCTGCTCATTCTGCATCACAGTGCATAACACACTTAGAGAACAAGTCTTTTTTTTACCCTCTTCTGCATGCATGAGCCAACAGATGCCATTGATTGCCTTTGTGTTACTGTTATTGACAGGGTAGAGTGTATCCCACCTCCCCCACCCAGCGAGCACGGTCAAATTTGCTCCCTTGACTCCTGGCCATGGACGGCTGTGGCATCATCCAGATTTAAATTCACAATCTCACAATCTTGCAATTACACAGGGTTTGTTTTTAACTGTTTAGGCAGAGTTTTCACCAACTACCTGTGCAAGTTGTACAGTATTCCATTCTTACATATTAAACATATTAGAATGAGTGCATTAATATAAACTTTGTGGCCTTCTTTATGAGCAAATAGGCTGTAAAATTGTATTTATTGTTTAACCTTTTAATATTTTGTTCAGAAAATCCACAAAAATACTCTGTTCTCATGGATATCAAACAATTGCAAACAAAACACTGTTTTATATATATATATATATATATATATAAACTTTGTTAAATATAGGTGTGAAACAATTATTGGCACTCTTTATTCAATAGGCAATACTTTATGCTACCTCCCTTTGCCAATATAACAGCTCAGAGTCTTCTTCTATAATGCCTGATGAGGTTGGAGAATACATGGCAAAGGATCTGAGACCGTTCCTCCATATAGAATCTCTCCAGATCATTCACATTTCGAGGTCCATGCTGGTGACCTCTTAATTTCACCCCAGAGGTTTTCTATAGGTTTCAAGTCAGGGGACTGGGATGACATGGAAGGACCTTGACTTTGTGGTCAGTAAACCATTTTTGTTTTGATTTTGATGTAAGTTTTGGATCAATGTCCTGCTGGAAGATCCAACTACGACCCATTTTAAGCTTTTTGGAAGAGTCAGTAAGGTCTTCATTTAATATCTGTTGATATTTTATCATCCATGATGACGTGTATCCTAACAAAATGTCCAGATCCTCTGGCAGGAAAAACACCCAAAACATTAAAGAGCCACCACCGTGAGCATGAGGTATAAAGAATAAGGTTCCATATGTCTGCCTCTCTGGGTGCACCAACACCACCTCTGGTGTTTATTGCCAAAAAGCTCTATTTTGGTTTCATCTGACCGTAGAACCCGATCCCATTTGAAGTTCCAGTCGTGTCTGGCACACTGAAGATGCTTGACTTTGTGTTAGGATGAGAGGAGAAGCTTTTTTATTGAAACCCTTCCAAACAACTTGTGGTGACTTCGGATTGTATTTTTGGTCTTACCCATTGTTATGAATGTCTAAGGGAATTTGACCTATGTGTTACCTTATATTTATACTACTGTGAAACAGGAAGTCATGGTTGAACAATTTCCTGTGCCTAGTCACCCAAGTGTACTAAACAAAATGTAAAATATCAATGGGAATATACTTCAAATATATTTTTCTTATATGAATTCATAAGGGTGCCAATAATTGTTGCACATCTATATTTACCAAATATTTTTTATTCAATAAAACTGTGTTGTGTTTGCAATTGGTGATTTCCACGAGAGCAGAGTATTTTTGTAAAAAAAATAAATGTAACAAAAATTATTTATTTATTTATTTATTTATAATTTTTCACAGCCTTCTTTGCTCATATTTACCAAAGGTACCAATGTTACTGGAGCTCACTGTAGGTTATACAATGAATACATATTGGAATATCTTATATTACAAATTGATAATGCGCTATGGCCCCCATACCACCCCACCCTACCCTACCCTATGTTACCCCACTTCCCCACACTCATAGAAATGTTTGTTTTTGTTGTGAGGTGCAATGAAATAGTGTTATAGCTCATCGAGTCACTGAAACCTACAGAATATCAATGATGAAAAAATTCTAACTTTGTCCAATTATCCAAATTACTCCTCCACACTTGTGACATAACAACAAAGTCAGCTGCCATTTTTTGGCATTTAAAAAAAGGTCTTCGTTTGCTAGCATGACTGCTGATGCATGACCATGTACCATGTGTGATTGACAACTTGATTACACTATAATTATTATTTGATCCTTGCTCGTTACAAGACAGGATTGCAATTGCATTTTTGAAAGGGACAGAACACATAAAGACCTGTCGGTATATTATAAATGGGATTTTAATTCCGTTTTCTATTTTATAATTTTTTTTAAATTGCACCTCAAAGATTTTGTATTTATAAAAAAGTTATGGAACAAAGTTGTTCCGAATCCGAGAGCTCCAAAGTGTCCGAGAGGATAAAAAGAAAAGCTGTTTCACCCGCACGATTTTGGTTTCCTGCTTTGTAAGATGCTGTTCTGCACATGCTCCCCAGCAAGAGTCTTATGATCTTAGCTAATGTGGTTCATTACAGGGAACATTTCAGACACAGGAGAACAATGTGGCTTTTAGACACAACAACAGAATGATAGGACGGCTTTGTTAATTCTTTCTTTCCGCTAACTGTTAGCTCCAACAGTTCTCCAACTTTGAGCGAGCAGACAGGAGATTCACCTGCTGTGATGAGGAAGGCAGGCTAAGGAGGAAGGGTTTGATTCACATCCTGCTACATATTGCTTACATGCATCACACACCAAGAGAGGCAAATTATTCACCCAACAAATATAGTTGAAATATTCATGTGTGCACTCACATGCTCTCTCTCTCTCTCTCTCTCTCTCTCTCTCTCTCTCTCTCACACACACACACACACACACAGATCTTTATCACTCTCAGGACTGATTCTCTAACATTGTTTCTTCCACCCACAATGCAGTGTAAAACACAGAAGAGGCTCTCTTTGTTAAATATGAACATGAAGCTGATATCATGAATCTGATAAAGCCATGTCACATTTTTTTCCGTCATTCTTGAGGTGATAAAAAAATTTGAAAAACAAGAAATAAAGAAAAGAAAGCATGTCTGACCTTACAATTGTTATTCCTTGTGGGATGTACAGAGTTTCAGCTGCTTCTTCACAACTAACAGTGCCAGGATTTCTGCTCCAGGGCTAACAATTTAGTTTGGGTGTCCATAGGGGTGGGCTTTTGTGTGTAAGTGTATGTGTGTGTGTTTTTTTGTGTGTGTGTGTGTGTGTGTGTGTGTGTGTGTGTGTGTGTGTGTGTGTGTGTGTGTGTGTAGAGGCACACACACCCCTGTCTGCGGGAGAAAGAGAGTGTGTGTAATCGTATTCCTCTCTCTGGTAATTAACTTGACAGCATGAAAAATGGACGTGATAAACGGTCTCCTTTGATAAAACACAAATATCCTATATTATTCCTCTCACAAACTCGATGAGCAAAATACATCTGAGGATGGGATTTGATTGCACTAATTATCTGGAATAGATTCCAACTAGAGCAGAGGAACAGATGCACTCTTTATTTATTTATTTTTTTATTTAGGAAACTTTTTAAAAATATTTTTTTCATGCCTGTGGAACACATTATGCCTTCGGCTAGCTTGGCTTCCACTGGGACTCCTTTCTAACAGCTAATATGACTATTGTGTCTCACAGTAAAGTGACACTCCTGCTTTTTTGTCTCTATTATTTCTGTGTAATTATCACCACTCATCCTTGTCAGCTTTGTTGATTTATTCGTCTGTATGATGAAGTTCCACTGGAAGCTAGACTTCACAATTTTACCTCCCTATCACTTACCTCTGACAAGCAGCAAGCGAAACATGTCGGCCTATTATGCACTGTAAAAGCAACCCAACGCCATGTGAGGAGACTACATACAGTAAGTCTGGTGCCCTTGCATTATTGTTCAGCCATTTCTTTGAATCAAATGACTCAATAGTGCAGATAAGCCTGAAGAGAGGAGGCAATTTGATTAAGACTCAGCTCACTGCTCCAGTTCGAAGCAAAACTAAATTAATCATGCGTTTGTGCTCAGCCAACATCTCTTGATAATGCAATACATTAGATTGCAATCATTTGAAGAGAAATCTGTGAAACCTACCTAAATAAATGCACACACACACACACACACACACACACACACACACACACACATATATACATATAACACACTATATATATATATAAATAAGTAGATAAATAATAAACAAATAATTAAATGAATAAATAAATGTTTTTAAACTATTAAAAAAAAAACAAAAAAAAAAAAAAAAAACAAAACATCAACAGGCAGCCGAGCTCCTTCTACTAATATTTACACATTACAAATAACAACAATGATAATGTCAATAGAAATACAATAAGGTCAAAAATCAGATTACTTAGCCATGCATGTTGCGACTTGAAAATTTGATTTGAAATTTGAGAACTTGCTCAGACTGTAAAGCCTAATGTCGCCCTGGAAAAGGGGGCAAATGCAATAAAGCCATGAGAAACTTTTAAAATGCATATTGGTCCGATAAGGCTGAGAGAACTGTACCCTTTTTTTTTTTTTCTAAAGTAATTATGAGATATTTTTTCCTCGCTGTCATTAGTCAAACTGACAGGTGCTCTCCTCTGGCCAGGGTCCCCTGTGCTCTGCGACGCGCACCTATCTCCAACATAGCCCCATAATGAATGTTTACAACACACAGGTAATGGAGTAAATATTGGAGTCATCAATTATTGAGGTTGAGGGACAGAGAATCAAATCCCATGATTATTGTGTCCTTAGAAAGCAGGGCCAGGGTGCTTGCGGGCAAAGATCTCCTATCTGTGAACATTTTGCATGCTGGCATTAAGCATGAAGTAACAAGCAGGAGCACGGCCTGTTGGCATTTGTGTCAGGTAATGATCGAGTGAGAGCAAATATTTAAATTATGGCATTATCAATGCTGCTGTGGAGGTGAAGGTTTGAAAGTTTGTCACAAACCCTTATCCATTTAATGTAAAAAAAAAAAAAATCACTTGTTATATTTAGAAAAAAATTCACCTAAATGAGATCTGATGACTCTATAAAAAAAAAACCAATGACATATTTGAAGCACTTGCAAGTTCTATACATTTTTCCCCTCACACCAATGAGGAAGAATCTCATAATAATCAGCAAGCTCTGGAGAACGACTGGCAGCCTGTTTTTGTAGGTGCGCATGTTTGTGTGTTTGTTTTTTGTGTGTGTCCTTGTGCGGACATCCAGAGCTATCATTTATGCTGAGTTTTAAAGGAGCTGAATTGCTGGGAGCACACTTCTCCTACTAACTTCTTCAACTTGTGCTGATGCTTGCTTTTTTCTGTGCTTCTGACAGTGTGCTGTTTTCTGTCGTGTCAAATACTTACTTAAACTGAGAAACCTCACACACACATACACACACACACACACACACACACACACACACACACAAACACACACACACAAGCCTCTAATGAAATTCAAATTACCAAAAGTTAATACAATCGAGCATTTTACCAGGAAGGTGGATATCCTGTCTCTTTGAGTTTGAGATATGAAAAATAAACCTTAGAGAATTGTGGACTCAGATAAAAAAATAGATATTTTTTTAAAAGCCTATAGGATTATACAGACACCACAGCTGCATTCCTGATTGCAAACTAAAAAAAAGAAAACAAAAGAAAGAAAAAAAAAAGAACCAGAGCATGCTCCCGCTGTTGGTTGGTTGCCTCCCTATCACTGGAATTGCCTTTTTAGACATAAATGAGGCACAAGACTAAACCACCACCAGAACCTCGGGGACAGATGTTAGCATGCACAAGCACACATGACACAGGCTGCATATCACAATCTCAACTTCATAATCAAAGAGCCATTTGAATACAGGCAATCCCAGACAAACTTTTCATCATATCCTGGGCAGCGCAGCATGTCCGGCGCGTGTTGTATCGAGCCGAAAGGCCCAGAGCAACGGCGGACATTATGTGGGCCTGCAGAATAATTGAGTCAATATCCACCAAAAGGGATGGTGGGGGTGGGTGGGTGGGTAGTTGTGGGGGAGGGGGTGTAAAACTCCTAGCATTTGTTGTTGCCCTAATTTGAGAAGTGACTCCAGGCAGACAATGCCAGTGCTAATGACTACGCATTAGAGATGGCCTTCGCAGCTGGGCTCAGTCTGCTGAAGTGTGCAGATAGGGCCCAGGGCTGAAGCGGGGCCAGCTGAGAGCTTCCCATCCTCACACACACACACACACACACACACAAACACACACACAGAGCTCCATATACTGCACTCTCACTCATGCAGTCCAGCATCCCACTGCTGTCACACTGACATGAAATAAACAAACAAACTGAATGAAGCTGTGTTTACTTATTTCATTAACACAAAATACAGTCAAACACGTTGTCATTACTTCATGAGAATCCTGACGAAGTATTTTTGTCATGGTGTTATGACCTGGCTTCTTCGATTACATTAGTCTACAGTACAGAAAGCAGTCGTGTCATGTCTGGCCGCAATTCCTCTACTGTTTAGACTCTCTTCCTGTTTTCCCCTTCCCTCTTCCTGACTGCAGGGTAAGAGTCTGAAGAGACGGGTCGTCCTTTGTTTCTCTTGCAAGACTACTTGCAGCTAATGGATAGATCGAGGGGTGGTGGTTGTAGGTGATCAAAGCTTCTTTAATCTTTTTCCCCCTTTCCCTTACTTTCTTGCTGCATCAGACTCACTCACTCACTCGCCATCTCACAGACATCAATACATTTTCAAGCAACGTATGAGGAATGAACGGATTATCCAATATACAGCCCACACAGGAATGGCTGGAGAATTAATACTAGACATTAAAATGAACTACAGCTGGGATGCAAATGCAGAATATGTGGTCTGCTCTCTGATATGCCATAATATGGATATACTCAAGGTTTCGTTGACCTCATGAACACTGCGTTCTGCTGAAACAATCTGTAAGGATCCTCAATGCAATTCTTTTTTTTTTCCATTTTCAAACAATCACAGAACACTTTCAAAGATGTTGTGAGTCCAGTAGACTGAACATCTGGTGAAGAAATGAATATAATGCACATGCTCTACTTTCCTAAGATTCCATGTTCTTGCTTAAAAGTAGATAGGAGCTTTCATTTCTTTTAAACTCAGCACAAGATTTTATGAAATATTTCGCTCAAGCCAGGAGGATAGCTACTTTGCATATTTTTCCTCAAGAGGCACAACATTATGGAGAATTACGGCCAGCAGTGATTGGTAGGAAATGCGTTTTATAGTTGCCTGGAAAACTGATCCAACATAAACTCATTTCACTTTACACCCAATATTTTTGTTCTTTGTGTGGGATAAACATGTGATGTACAATTTTTGAGGCATAAATGTTTAACTGGTGAGAAAAAAAAAAAACAGAGGAAGAACAGGATGCATTTACGTTCATTTTCCTGTGCCGATTTTTTCAGTTGGTCTGTATTGAATTAAGACTTGAAACTGGCATGCAGGCTATAACTCGCTTCAGTGGAGATTTTCTGGTGACAAAGTAATAAAAAGAAACAGACATCATAAGCGAGTGCTGGGAGGCGCTCCCTTGGGGGACGTCTCATACAAACCTACGCACATGTACACACATACGTATACACTTTTTCTGCTCCACTTTTTGACAGCTGAGTAAGGGACACCACCAGGAGCGTCAGAATCAGGCTGGAATCCAGAGCTCTTGGGCACCATCATGTCTAATAACTTTATCATTAACTGCAGCCTTTGGGGACATGGACTCCTGAATTAATTAGTCTCTGCAAATGAGAAGGAAGAATAACAATTCAGATCAGAATTTCCTCATCCATCTTATTTTACAGGTCTTGGCTATTCCTTTAATACACAAAAGTTGAACCATCCATGGTGGCCTAATTTAAATACCATAATTCCTGACTTAAATATATATGCACTAATTTCATAATGTGAAACCGCTAGTAGTTCAATATAATTGATTTATATAAGAAATAAGTATGGGTCAAGTGTGACTAATAGCAGCTTTGTTGCACCAAGCAGTTAGTCTGTCTGAGTGAGTGATCTGTCAGTATGGAAAAAACACACACCTAGACCACTCATGAATGAAGGATGACAGCCGCTCAGCATGTCAGTGACATTAACCTCAGATTGAAAAGTGTGTTACCAGGTTTCTGGGTTTCATTTAAATTCTAAGGCTTATTTTTTTTTCTCTGATATAGCTGTTCCATGCTTTTTTGACGTTTGCCTGTATTTTGAATGACCATTTTAGTCTTAGTGCATTTGCTGAAGATTTGTATTTTGACCATTGACTGCCTTTTACACTGAATTTTGGATCCTGATTTGGATCTGTCAATAAACTCACAACTAATCTCCTGAGTGGAGTGTGTTTACTGCATGGGTTGCCCTCCACCTTCTGAAAATATGCCAGTAGGTGGATTGGTTATGCTAAATTACTGCAAAGTGTGAATGTGTGTGCACACTGGTGTCATATCCAGGGTGTAATCTCACCTCACACCAAGTGATCCCAGAATAAGCCATGGATCCATCACGACCAGAATAAACCTGACCACGATATAGAGCGCCTTGCTGATGAATTTTACCTATTTAACATTAGTTTGTTTTCTTTCAAATATCCCAAACAGATGTCATATTTACTACAGTTTAACTAGAGAGCAAGCAGAAAAAAAATAATCACGAGAGGGACTCATTTAATGCACCCACAAATGGACACTGTTAAAACACGGCATACATTTTTTTTTCAGAAGTGCATGTTATGTATTGTAGATATTGAAGTGAATATTGAATGTTGCCGAAATAGTGGCACAAGCTATAGAACAATCAGAATAATCCAGGGCTATACTGTATGTAGCACCACTTTCAACACAATAAAAAAATCTCCAGTTCCCAAAATGCATTTTTAAAATCTCTTGAACCTCTGAAACCCCTTTTACTTATAATGACAGTTACAAAAAAAGATTTTGATGACTGCTTTAAGGTGTTGAAAGTGAAAGAAAAAAGTCGAAATGATAGGTTGTCTGCATGAGTTCTGAGGCAATAAGCTGAGAATGTTAGCGACTGAGGCTGTCTATAGTATATGGTGGCCTGACATAAGGTAGCAGGTTTATAATTTCAGCTGACAGATAGCTGGCAGGGTGACACTTGTGCACTTTACACTTGTATTGCAGACCTTCTGCTTCTATTCACAGTGCATTTGTTTAAGATTGTTCACAACATCTGGACAGACATTGTAAGATTTGATTTTTTTTAGCTAGCCTGGGGGGAAAACCCCCAAAATTTTAGAGCTAATATATATATTATATTATATATTATATATATGCAGGAGAAATATTGGTCAAAAAGCCCAACAGGACATGTGGCAGAATATGTGTTGTGAAGAACTGATGAGTCCGGCCGAGTCTGTTAAAAAAAAGTTTCTCTCAGTCCTGCATGGTGTGACCACTTGGGTTTTTTTTTAGCAGGCTTGCAGTCACACTTCACTGACCTATGATCGTCAGTCACGTCCGTCCTTTAAGGCAGCAGCAGGACCAAACATGGCTATCAGCTTCCCTTCAGCTGCTGTCTATCAATGTCATTCTGGATCAACAATGCAGAACCTTTCCCTCTGCCTTCATCCCTCACTCACTCTGTTGCTCAGATTCACTTCTCCCTCTTTGCATTATTGTCAAGGGCAGGAATTTCTGACTCCAGACAGCACTCCCTCCAGCTGAGTTATATATTTATTTAGCAGAAGCCACAGATCAATACGACTCTTCTTTTCTGGAGCGGTATCAGGCTAGCTGAAGAGAAGCTCATCAGGAGAAAGTGCTAACTGACACTTGTGGGAGCTAGATGGGGTTTTGTGGGGGAATTTAAAACTGCAATGCTTTACCATTTGGAAAGCAAGTGGTGAATAAACAACATTGGGTTGATTTTTAGCTCATAGGCTCTGTGTGATCTGAAAGCTGAAAATAATTATTGTATTAGGTAAAGAATAAAACAGGACAGGGCATGCTCTTACAGGAAAATCAACGACGGGGTGGTATGATGCATAACCACCCTGAGGTTGATTATTTTCCAATAAGTGTTTAATTCCTGTTTTTCAACGGTATTTTGTCAATGATTCCAATTTTTAATTCAGCAAATAATGACATACTTTGAACATTTACAGTTATGTTTAATGGTGTGGAATATTTGCAAGACAAGTGGAACATCTGTAAGACTCTGTAGACTCCTTACATGTAGACTCCTAGGGCGGCTGTGGCTCAGTCGGTAGAGCGGGTTGTCCACTAATCCACTAACCGGCGGTTCGAATCCCGGCCCGGGTGATCCCATGCCGAAGTGTCCTTGGGCAAGACACTGAACCCTAAGTTGCCCCCAATGGCAAGCTAGCACCTTGCATGGCAGCTCTGCTACCATTGGTGTGTGAATGTGCTCTCATTAGTAAGTCGCTTGTAACTGTAAAATGATATCTCTGTAAAGCTGCTTTGAGACAATGTACCATTGTAAAAAGCGCTATACAAATTGATAAATTATTATTATTACATAAATGTTCAATAGATGTCTTCTTATGGAAAGCATCAGCATATTAATGATTTGTAGAATAAAATACATATTTGTTAAACAATAATGGTGGTTTTTGATTATGTACTGTATCCATAATAATCAGAGCTACTGTTATAGAAAATTAATCAAAACCTACTGACCAATCAGATTAGGAGAGTTCAGCAGAGCTGTGTATAAGTGCATTATAAAGTCCAATATAACATCATATGTGTTTAAATTTGGATGTTTTTTGAAAATCACTTGATTACAATGTTATTTATTCTCATACACCATGTGCAGTATGTGAGAGTTGTATTGCACTGACTAACACATAATCACTTGTATACACCCCTTTAAACCTAAAAACCTCAGTCATTTGAATCCACCACCAAATCTTGTTTTGCTCGTACCCCCACAGTCTAGCACCCGTTTGTAAATTTCAAATTTGAAATTGAAATAGGTTTAGCACCCATATCATCGCAATGCCATGGCATGGCCCTTTATCTACTGTATGCTTGTTTCGTCCGAGTCCTCTTGAACTCTAGATGTTGGTGTTGGCAGTTGCATAGTTGTGGCTACCAGATCAGAACATTCTTGATTTGTCACTTATTTAAGAGTTCTACCATGAGCATTAAACTTGCCTCAGCGCTAAATCAAGTGATGGATCATAGAAGAGGGGCTTTATTCACAACCACCACTGAAAGTATTACACCCAACCATCATTGGTTTACACTACTGGAATACTAATCAGTTGCCATTGATCACAATCTCCTACTATATGATTTTAATAATTATGTAACTAGATTATAGTGTTTGTGGTTGGTGAAAAATCTGCTTTTTTTTTTTTTTT
>JAFFST010054133.1:91958-102621 GCA_022414735.1 Noturus placidus
AGTGGGCCAAAATTACTCCAGGACGCTGTAAAAGCCTCATTGCACGTTATCGCAAACGCTTGGTTGCAATTGTTGCTGCTAAGGGTGGCCCAACCAGTTATTAGGTTTAGGGGGGCAATCACTTTTTCACACAGGGCCATAATGGTTTGGATTTTTTTCACCTTTAATAATAAACACCTTCATTTACAAATTGCATTTTGTGTTCACTTGTGTTGTCTTTGACTATTGTTTAAATTGGTTTGATGTTCCGAAACACTTAAGTGTGACAAACATGCAAAGGAACAGGAAATGAGGAAGGGGGCAAACACTTTTTCATACCACTGTACATGTGGTTTCTGTATTTTCCCTATGAATTGCATCTTCTTTATCTGCTATGCTTTTGAATAGGAAGATGATATTAATGTGTTATAAACTTTATTCATTCTCCTTTATCCATCTCCTATAAAATGTTGCACATTATTGATCAATCACTTTGTATCTCAAAACTGATATGTTCTTTGGAGCCGAGGATTTTGAAAGTAAGGAACACAAATACATTTCAAAACAAATTAATGTTCCTTGTTAATGAGACGTAACTGAAGTGAGGCAGTGCATGGGAAATCAAACGTAGTGGATGCTATTCAGGCAAATGGAAATCACAACAAGGCAGCTCAATCCATAGATACCACCCTCAGAGAAGTAACTGGGATCTTTTATACTCTGATAGAGAAGTGTGTGCTTTCTATGCTTCCTTTTGTTTGACCTGACAGTGCAATGATTAGTTGCTGGTTTCAAAACTGTCTGGATATCAGGACGTGTGTTTCATGCGTCAGTTTAGAAGATTCCAACTAAAACAGTCATATATAACATAACCACTGGCTTCTACACATTTTGTTTGATTCATCAACCAGATTGCCTGAGGTATACTATATGGTATTTAGCGTTATGGCAATAAAAGGCCAAACGTACACCACAGAATTTCTTAGCTTTATGGCACTAAAAGCCAAATATATGATAATACATCTTTTTTTAGTTATAGTGCACTGAAAATGCTGGGTGTTTAGCTTTATGGCACTAAAATGAGAAATATATGCTACAGAATTTAAACTTTTTAAAATTTTTAACATGGCATTAAGGCATTTAACATTCATTACAGAGTTTTTTTTACCTTTATGCCACAAGCATTTTATTTTTATGGTACTAAAGGCAAACCCACAACAGCAATTTAGCTCAATTTTCTAATTTTGCAATATAATACTTTATTTATGTACTATTTGTGCTTGACTGATATGTAAGGCCTTCTGATAAACAGCAAGTAACTTAGATTTTTAGGGTGTTGTGAATTTATAAATCATGTAGCATATTCACAGCCTATTAAAGTAAAATTCCTGTGATAAAATAACATACTGTATTATGTTCTTTATAACTTTACTTTATTGTGCCTTTAAAAGAGCATATATGTATTTACAATAAGAGAGATAATAAGAACCCTAAGAATACGTTATACTTTATACTTATATATAATATATATATAATATAATATATATCTTTACCAGAGAAAATGTTTAAGATTTGCTAGTGTTGTTAAGACATCTGATCTGGCCTCCACTAGGCTATTGTAGTGCTAGAGAAAGCAGAGGGGGAAAAAGAGAAAATTTATTGCCCATGCTGACTACGGCTTGTGGGTGGGAGGAAAGTATGTGTTCTAGTTAATCACATGTCACCAACAGGGATGAAAGGTTGAAATTTAGCACAGTTCACACTGTAGCCTACTACTTTATACCTCAGATTTTCCCACTCCACGAGCTGCCTGAGTAATGGGTGAATATGTCACCACTGTGGGGTATACCAAATAGATTAACTGATGGCTGCTGCTGGGAACCATGCTTTGGTCTGAAAAATGATGAGCTTGCCGAATCTGTTTATAAAACTGCTTCCTTTCATCATTTCTGTGCTTTTTTGTGTGTGTTTGCCACATTTTTGTAAACATGCCACACATTCTGTGCAGAGAAAAGAAGCAATACGAACCAGAACAAGTTTATCATCTGGGAGCCTAGCTCTCCCGTAGGATCCGAAGGACCAAAGAGCATCTGTTTATTAATGTAGACTATCAAACCAACTGCTTTCTATGTACTTTATGTCAGTTTCTCATATATTCACATAAATGGAGCATGCACTGGAGTTTTTCATGTTTCCTGTGACATTTTTTTTGTTGGTAACAATTTAATGGTAAGCATGCATAAATAAACATTGGTTTCACACACCTGCAACTATCTAATCTAATCATGAATCTAATCAACGATCTATCTATTTAAGAATATTTAAAAAAAGAAAAATAAAGAATACATGGTTGGCTGATTCAAGTGCAAAATTTCTCAACTGTAAAATAAAAGCTACAGTCCTTTTGGTCTGTGGTTCTCAAAGTGGCGTCCATAAAGCACAGGTGGGGTCCGTGATTTCTTTATATTGTTACAGTCGTGATAATCACAGATCAAAAATATTTTATTTCATATTGAGTTTTTCACCACAGCCCCCAACAGGAAAAGTGGAAAGAAATGAAAGAATAAAGGAGTTCTAAACCTATAAGCCAATCTGACTGGTCACTTGAATTGAATCCAAACCTCAATAACTCAAAAACAAGTCAGCTGATAAATAAGTTCAACTTGGACCTAATGAGGTTGAAAGGTTTGGGAATGGAAAGCTGTGGGGCTCCAATTAATAGCCAAAATATAACTGTAATCAAATAATAATATATTTATATTTAAATAATGAGGCTAATATTTGAATAGATGGATTATGTTCACAAAGTAAATATGGGAAAAGTGGGGGGGGGTGTCCGTTGAATTTGTTTCCCAATTAGAGAGAGAGAGAGAGAGAGAGAGAGAGAGAGAGAGAGAGAGAGAAAACCCATGCTTTATGTAAATCCTTCTGCATGTAAGTAATTATTTGCTTGGCTTTATTGCTAATCTTCAATAGACAACAAAAACATTTACAGACAAAAAGAAAATACCAAGTTTCTCACTTGTGATGTACCCTAAGTGGCAGGGGTTGACACTGTCCCTGTATCAAAACAGATGGGAATCAGCAAAGTCATCAAAGCTGCTGTGAGAGCAAAGCTCAATACAATGAGACTAATTAACTTTCAATGCAGGGGATGTGCTATGAGAAATGATAATGCTCATTTTCATATTTAACTATTCTCATAACCTGACAGAGAGCAGCTCATCCCAGAGCTGGGCTGAATGAAGAGATTATACCGTGACATTTTCCCTCCGAGTAAAAAACTCTCAAATCTCCCTTTCCCATTTGCGGACTGCTTTTAAGTGCAGCCCTTATATTACTGTGGGTACTGTGGTTCAGGAAGATGGAGAGTGTCATGACCATGCTGCTGACTATTAAGTCCACATCTATGTCTCCAGAGTACTAGCACATATAGCGTGTTTATAACGATTTTTCCCCTATTTTTATCTGTGTGATTTACAAAGTATTATACACAGCACTGTTGATTCCTCAAACCTGACTGGTTAGAACATTCATTTTCTATAACAACTCGGCTGTGACAACAGCGTCAGTTGTAATTAAAATTGCAGTTTTATATAAGTCCAATGTCAGCGTTTTGTAACAGTAAGTTTTCCACTTTTTCTCGGGCTCTCGGTAACATGACAAGTTGTGTTTAATTTTGTCTTATTAACTTCAGGAGAGGGAATAAAAGAGAATAAACAAAGCTACTATATGTAAGTGATAACAGGATCTCAACTTTTATACCTTGCAGATGTTCCACAAAGTTAAATGCAACTATAAATGGTTATAATTGGGAAATGTCTGTTTTATAAGAGGAATAAACACTTCAGAAGGTGGTGTTGCTGGAAGTAAATGTGTTTGTGGTGGTAACAGTAATTCTAACTGTTCTAAAGTGTTGATTCGTTTCCTATAACAGCATGACATATCATGGTTTATTCCTTAGTTAATGGTTTCATTTGGAGATCTAGCCCATTAAGAGAGTTAGTGTCTCATTAGTGGGAAGTGGTACTGTAGCTCAGTGGTTAAGATGTTGGACTTCTGATCGGAAGGTCATGATCATTCAAATCCCAGCAGTGCCACTCTGCCCTTGTGGGCTCTTGAGCAAAGCCCTTAACTCTCAACTGTTCAGTTGTATAAACAAGATAAATGTGCATTGCTCTGGATAAGGGCAAGTCTGCCAAATGCCGTAAATGTTAGTGTACTTTCTTTTTCTATGCTTGTTATTTTGTGGAACTAGCCTGTTGTGTATATCCCTTATGCCTTTTGATATTTCAACACTGTCATATTACACAGTGATGTTATTTTCACCAATTTGAACAAATTAGCAACTGATGCATAAATAGCCTGCTGAGTGAAATATTACTCTTGCAAACTAAGTCTAACTTACACATGCTCGCACTGATATAACTCACAGTGCAGTGCTGTACATTCAGACCTTGGCTAACGTAAATTAAGTTACTTGTAATCATAACTATGTTTTATAATAACAACTTTGAGTCATAATCTAAAATATCTGCAAAAGCTCAGAAACAGAAAGTGGAGATGACATACCGAGATAGAAATGCAAATGACTATAGAAAGTTCATGAAGGCCAGGGCTTGAAAAAAAAAAAAGTACCAAGATGCACAAACAGAGCAAAAAAAAAAAGATTACAAGGTCATACTTATTACATCTAGACATTTTTCTCTTACCCAGACCATCCTGTATCTGTATAAAACCATGCACGGATGTGCAAATCACATACTTATCTACAAGGACATTTAATATATTGTACAATCCGCTAGTTAGCATTATAGCAAGATAAGACAGGATGGATTCAGTTCAATAGGTGATACCAATTAAATGCCACAGAATACAGCTGCTTCATTATCTGTGTGTCATGTATACATAATATATGGGTTGTTTTGCAAAGCATAATATCACTGTAAAATAATTGTAACTTAAATGTATATTGAATGGAGTGATAAGGGAAGTGCAGTGTACGTATTCATGCAAAACAGGGAAAAACTGTACAAGAAAAAAAAACATCTATTGCTTTGATTTACCGAACCACTGACTGTACACATTAGTGTCTTGTTTGAAAAGCCGTGTCTGAAAAGAGCTGGCACATCATCTGAGTGCGTTCAGGATTGTGTGATATTACACTCCATTCTGTCTTCACACAGAACAGATGAAGAGGAAGAGAGGGCTGCCTCTCAGACGAGATGATTTGAGATGGTGGGGATGGGCAAATACAGAGCACATATACTGGGGGGGGGGGGGGGGGGGGGTATTTTTTAGCAGTGTAATCTCAATTACACCCTGCGAGTTAATCAGGGCAGTCCTGCGAGTAATGAGCCAGAGAACAAAATGTTGCAGCAGCTTTAACCAAAACATCTCTGCATTTGTCTGTTGTTTCAATCTGCTCTACACTATGGATGTATCTTGTTTCTAAGGAATAAAACTCGACACCGTGTGCTGTTATAGTGCAAATAACATATATAATAAGTGTTAATGCGGCCCAATGCGAAGCAGAGTTATTGTTACCACTGTGAAAGGTATTATTTTCCAATAACAGCACATCTTGCAGTCTTTTTCCTTTGAAACCACAACGATGTTCTAAAAAAAATACAGTCTTTTATTTACTAACAGCTGTGAACAGTTGGTTCCTGTTATCACTCACATTATAGCAGCTATAAACATTCATTCTCTCACCAGCCTCTTTCTTGAAGTTAATAAGACAAAAAAAGTAAAATGAGAAGACTTTCCTATAGCGGAAACTTGAAACTGACTGTTCCAAAGCACTAACACTGGAGTCCTTTGATAGATTTTAAATCTGTTTATTATTCACCTTACATTATTGTGGAACATGCACCATACAGGCCCTTGTACAGTAATTGAGCTGTTACTGTGGAAATGATGGACATATTAGAACAAGTGCATTAATATGCTGTAAACCTGCATGATATATGTAAAACATTTGCCTTGCAGCTGGCACTATTGTCACAGCTGCTGTTTTAGAAAATTACTCAATACCTTCTGACTAATAAGACTCAGGAATTCAACAGAGCTCTGGTATAATGATTTTAACACTATGCACATAATGTAGCTGATACAGTGAAACTAGTTTTAATAGACATCAGATGTGTTTTTAGTGTCCAATCAGCATTTTACCCATTGCATTTGGCAGTGCTGGCCTGCACATGTTCGTGATTACAGATTTTAATGAACAGGACATATTTGTCTATCAACTTCAAGTCGGAAGCCCTGTGGACTTATCTTCCTGATGATGATATCAGCTCTTATTCAAACAATTTTACTCATTCTTCCCAAAGGATGCAATCATTTATAACCTCTGGTATGCCTTTTGAGGAGCACATAAATCATTAGGGAGTGTTGGACTGTATGGAAATTAATGACACGGAGGAGCTAAAACTTTGACAAATTACAGTTTCTTCTTGTTCTTCAGCTTGTAGAAGGTCCTAAGTTATTTTAATGAACCTAAAAAAAAACATGGGGCCTGTTGGAAAGTGTCCACCTTTTAGCAGTGCTTCAGTCTCCCGGAGGAGCATCATTAGGAAAATCAGTCAATACAACCCCTTTCCAAAGTAGTGTGCTGAAATGCATGCTAAAAAAGTAGTCCAGCTTAAAAGAGGCTATGGTTAAGTTCAGTATTTATGTGGGTGTATGTGCATGATCATAGGACAAGATAATATGATCATACCGTACACCCTGCATGCTTTGAAATACCGAGATATAACCGGTTAGCACTGTTTTTCTAATGACTTCATTTGTAATTGTATAAATCCAGTGAAATCCATCCATCCATCCATCCATCAATCCATTTTCTACCGCTTACTCCTTTTCCGGGTCACGAGGAACCTGGAGCCTATTCCAGGGAGCATGGGGCACAAGGCGGGGTACACCCTGGACAGGGTGCCAGTTCCAGTGAAATCACTTTTCTAATTACAGAATTTCACATGAGGATTTACAATCCTGTTTTCTTAAATACGGTGTCCAAATATAACGAAGCGACGTCTGTATCATGCCAATTTTAATCTTCTGGTTGAATCTAAAAGATCTGCAACAAATGAATACAATTCACCTTGTTACCAGGTGTTGTTTTTTCACACTCTTTAGGGCCATCAAGAAAATAAGCCTGTACAACTGGACCCTAAGGGTGCAGTGGAGTGAGAGTGAAGGATCACATTCAACATGGCTGATTACTACACTTAATGGCAATGGCTTCACCTCTTGTTTTAAATCTCCCCAACGAGTGATGAGCAGGCTGTTTATCCACTCAAATTGCTCAGATTGACTGCATGCCTTTTCCAGGATGTAGGAGTCAAGCGGAAAATGCCAACCAAAACAACTCCTCCATCAGTGACTCACATTGTGAAATGCAGTATTGTGTGCTGGTAAATGTACTATATACAGTGCTGAGAGGTTTAAAGCTTAATAGTGGGCTGTGTTCTTACGGTGAGAGAGCTTTTAGAGCCTGGGCAGGAGAGGTGCTGATTTTCCCCCCACTTTGTGAAAGCCTTGTACAAAATATTGTTTTTAGTTATCTAGTATTAGTATTAGTATTACTATGCACTTACAGGTCAGTTTAATAGGAACACCTGTACACCTGCACATGCATGTAATTATCCAATCAAACAATCAGTGCACAGAAGTACAATGCATAAAATCAAAAGCTATAGTTAATCATTTAATTAATCAGTTATCAATTGTCATAATGGGGGGAAATGTGATCTCAGGAACTTTACCATGATTGTATGCATTGTGCTGCTGCCACATGATTGACTGATTAATTGCATGAGCGAGAAAGTACAGCTGTTCCTAATAAATTGGTTGGTCAGTGTATCTATACGTGAAGTGCTTGAACTATTATGTATTGAATTAAAGTCCATAATAAAGTTAATAATAACTATTTCATGACCTAACATATGCTTGCATGTGGTGTCCTTTACATGCTGAAAAGATTTGAATAATACTAGCTGCTTTCTGCAAAAATGTGCAAATAATCAAGAGAAACAGGCTGACTTTACTTAATAAGTAGAAAGATTTGTTTAGAACGTCTCGTGCTTATAAAAATGGGGTTCCCAAGGGTTCTTTGGATAGTTACTGTGTTTTGCTTGGAATCCTCTCAGGAGAACCCCCCAGATGAATAATTCAAAGAACAGTTTTGCATTCTGGATTGAAGAATCCTTTTTTTCTAGGAGGAAAGCTGAGAAAAAGAGACTCTGCTGTCTTGGCCCATTGTGCTAAGGATTGTCCTAACACTTGTTAATACCAGAACCTAATACTATTCCTGTTTAAATACTAACTTTTGTTTATCTTGAGAAGAAACGAATGGAGTAAGGGTGAGTTTTACTATCAGTCAATTCAAGCGTAGACAGGCCATATGAGAAACAATACATGGTCAGTATGGAATAAATTAACAGAGAACACATGAAATAAAATGTCCACTCGTTGTTCCATCAATACAAGATCTCTTCACTGTCGCCATGGTGCTTTATCTTTCTATGATAACAATCAATTGGTTTTGAAAAATGAAAGAGAGAGAGAAAAAAAAAATCCATCAAGTACTGTAGCTGAGGGGAAGGCCATCATTTGCCAGTGGCTTATCGTCACATCCTGGGATCCTTTGCTGAAGGCCTTGAATAATTTAATTGGATGATTTTTTTTTTTTTTTATTAAGTTACTATTATAGTCGAGTCTGTTTGGCTTCACTTAAGCCAAGTATGTAGTATAGAAACAGTGCAGCAATGCCTGCATCCTTCTTCAAATTCATGTGCCTTTTTTTGTTTAAATTATATTAATGTAATTTAATATGGGAATATATTTCCTAATTTATGTTGACTTTTTTTTTTTTTTTTTTTTTTACTGAAATTTCTTCCAGTATTAGCTGAAGGCAATTTCCATTCTTTCCCTGCGTGAGTCTTTGAGACGGCATTTCCTAAACTGTTGTCTACACAGCATATAAATGTCAATGACTGTGTTAACTGCTCAGTTCTGGTTGTGTGATTTCACACGTTGTTACGTTAATGAAGAGGAGAAAACTCTGATACCCAAATAATGAGAGTGTTTAATTGATTTTAATGCACTTAAAGTATACAACTTAAATTACCACACACACACATACACACTTACTCACTCACACACACACACACACACACACACACACACACACACACACACACACACACACACACACACACACACACATACACACACACACACACACACTTTCAAACATCTTCATTCGGTATGCAATTGGACAATAAGAGCGATTTTAATGCTCTGTAATTAAGGCCCAGACAAAATGTTCCCCAAAAGATGTGATAAATGGTGAATGTATTCTCTGTTATGGCCCCCAAGGGGCTGATACATAAATATTAATCCTATCGCCGGGACCCTAAGGCTGGCTTTCTATTCAAATTCCTCCATTTTTAAGAGCGATACAGAGTGAAAAGTTGGTCCATAACTGACACTGGCCCATACACATACTTAAAAAGAAAAAAACAAGCACTGAACAAATTTTGGATTTGTACTGAAAATGAAGTGAAGGGATAGAAATCCAGCACATGGGACAAGGTGATTTAAAGGTCTAATTCTTTAGAGTCACAGGTATGCAGACTAACAAATACAAATACTGTATAACAGACGAGAGTACACCATGTACCTTGTTTAAAAAGCAATAAAAATTTCACAAAGCACTTGGCATCCATATTTATTTTTGTTTTGTGATACAGATGACATCGCCTTTCATGTGGATTAAAGCCCAGTATGGACAAATATGAAGGAGCGCCCACTGCAATCTAATGATTATACATCACACATGTATGACAAATTACCACTTTCATCTCCTGCGGTTGCATTAATATTCTGGGTTTTTTTTCCTTCTGCTTACTGCTTCTCCATTACCGCAGCGAGATCGGACTAAGAGCTGCTAAATAAAAAGGGCAGCTGGAACGCTGTGGACAGCAGACACACTGGAGACAGAGCGATTTATAAAAAAAGATAACGTCCAGTGTCATACTAATGATGGATAGCAAACAGCCAGGAGGAGTTTCCGTCCCCCGCTGAGAACGCACCATTTCCCATCAGTCAGATGGAGGAAGTCTCAAACAGGAAACAGGGAGCGAAATCAACAAATGGCCGCGAGTGAAAGAAATGGAATTCCCTCTCATGGGGTGACAACACACAGAGATGGATGTTCAGTACTGGTGTAGTAATATTGGTCTGATTGTTAGCTGTAGTAATCAATCCCAGTGAGATTAATTTACCCAAGTTTGACTCATTATTATCTCTTGTTGTTATTCCATGGTTCAAATATCAAGTGAACACATTTTCTTGATAGAGGGGATTACAACAATCAGTTGAGTTATGCTGAAATGATTAAAGTTTGTATAAAATTTTGACATGCATGCAATGAAACTTTCCTTTCATCTATATACTCATGCAGGACTGGAATCTAGCACAATTTGATTATTTCCTTTCTCAAAGAAACCTGATTCAACATAGGCTTCTTAGTGTTGGACTCTGAATCGATGACCTTCACTTTGCAACATACATGATGACAGAAATCCTTTTACTGGATTCTGTGCGGAGGCCTGGGAAAAGCCTTCCCATGATCAAATTTTGATATTTTCTACAATGTATAAAACAATAGACAAAG
>JAFFST010054133.1:112275-124616 GCA_022414735.1 Noturus placidus
GAATGGAATCCACTCAGTCCTGAGAGAAAAATTTTCTCACTTGGCAGGAACTTGATATGGAGTTATTTCACTTTTGTAGAGTACTAGAGCTTGCTCCTCACAGTCAACCAAGTGATTAGTTGCAAAGAATAATCTTGGGCACAATGATTAATCTACCTTGGAGACGGTGAAGTGGAAAAGTATTGAGAAACATTACACCTATTGAAGCTCGTGGTTCGATTTTCAGAGACAGGTCTGAAGTGTGAGAATCTTTCTTTCTTTAAAAAAAAGTGAGGAGAATAACTACAGAAAAGTAAAGGAGAACTTTTGAGATGGTCTGACTCACTTGCATAAATTGTCTTTAACTGACCATACATCCATTTTTTTCTCAAATGATTGATACACTCAAGTTTCGTGATATAGTTTAACCAATTTCAATGTTAAAATGACTACATTTGACTTACATTGGTCAACAGCCATTGGATACTTACACTGGATACTATATGGCCAAATCTAAATTCTGCATTAAAAGAATCTGGCATAATCTATCAGACTTCTACGGTAGAACATCATACACAAGTATCGAATAAGGTCAATTACTATCTACACAGTCAATGTGCTATTTATTTACAGTGCACGGGTTCCTGAATGCATGTGTTTATGAAATGTAACATTTTCCAAATGTGTGACTCTGTGTGGGTGATGTTATTAGATATTTTAATATTAGATATGGGATGATGTTATTAGATTTACATATTCATCAGAGCCTAGTTTGTGACTACATCATAATTATGTTGATTTATCTTTAACCAAAAAATAATACAAAAATAGCATTTTGTTCATCTTAAGCAGTTGCATTGTCTTAAAAAAAAGTCTTGCAATTTGAGAATAGAAACACGGATTATATTTAACACAGCCTTATCTGTATTATGCAATTTCTGTCTTTGTCCTATTATGTATGATGTTTTTAACTCCTGTTCCAATTTGATACTTTTTTCAAAAGTAAAATAAAATAGGATACATTTTCTTTTATTTATTTATTTATTTTAAAATAAGCTTTTACTTTTTGAAATTAATGCTCTGTCACATTTAAGGAAGAAAACATTATCAATTTTTCACAACATCTTTTAAAGATATCATGTTGCCATTAATGGGCCTCAGTCTTACCAGCACCAATAGAGCATCATTAAATATAGAAATATCCATAAATACTTTAATGATGCCTTTCCTCTTCGTCTCATTTTAATGTCTTTGAAGTCTCTAAAACATCACCGCTTTAGGATGTGATGGTAAAGGATACTGAAATAATGTTAAAATACATCCCCTTATTCTTCTAAAGCCACTTAAAGCCACTCTTACAAACATGTTTTCTAAGTGCTGATGTATTAAATGCAGCAGAAATTTAGCAAATCACTGGAGATAGTCAGGTAGTTGTTCAGTACACACTGCTGTACTTTGCTTGTTTTTTTGGTTTTTTTTTAAACAGTCTCAGCAGATTTAAATGCACTAGTGATGGGCCGGCACATCAAGCTGTCTGCAAGGAAAACATTTTCACCTACAGCAACCTGACAGTGTGGAAGAAGCACCATTATTGCTGCATGCTTAATTGAACATTCCTGCCTCGCGTGAGTATGCGTGTGTGTGTGTGTGCAGTCATGCACATCTGTCTTGTGTCAGGTGGAGATGTGGCATGTCACTGCAGAAAAATCAGTGTTCTACATGTAAATGATGTGGCTACAAAGACAAATTTCCTAATGGTCTGACATGACATCTTTCTCCCTGTCCAAATCGGGGATGCAGTCTGTTGAGTTCGAATTTTGAAGGGCTGTAATGAAAAAGTCATGTGAACATATCGTAGAGGGATGATTCTGAGTGTTCAAAACAAAAATGGATGTCCATTTCATGCACCTGGTTATGAATATCAAATTCAGGATAAGCTGCGTTTTGAAAAAGCAAACATTAAAATGCTAAATATTGCGGTAGGCTGTTACAGAGTTGCTTTCACAGCAGTAACAGTGGTGGAATAATGGAAAGTATGGCTATGGCTAATTATTTAAAAGTGCACAAGCAGGATCTGAAGGACTAATATTGCTCATAATTTTAGTAACAGCAGCAGCTTTACCTTTAGGTTATTTGCGTTTTTAAGTTTTTGCATTGGTTTTCCTGAGTTAAATTGATTAAATGTTCATATTAAATTGTCCATGTTCATTTTAAATTTCCACTGCAAGTAAAAAAAAAAAAAAAAGATATATTTGATCATAGATCCTTTTTAATTATGGAAAACAGGAATATCTCAATCTACAACCACATTTAGGATTTTCCTCATTTACATAGTTGAGAGGGCTTAATGTGAAAACATATTTTGAAATAAATGTCACACCAAAAACTGCCAGTCAAATAATCTGAAAGTTTACTTACCTAGTTATAAGGGAAAATATGTAAGGTTGTACTTCCTTTTAGTCAGGACCCTCAGGGCAGAACTTGAGATGTTTTTCCCTTAGTTAATTTCCTTGCCAAATAGTAATAGTAAAATGTTCACATTGTGACCATGACATCACATATCAAGCCTATAAAAGGTCCTGGCTACAGCACACTGATCCTCTGCCCCATTCTTGTTTTGTTGAAGAATATAAGAGGTTAAATCTGTACCAACATATAGGGCATACCACGGGTGATGGTAATTCCTTTATTTGACATATTACTTTTTTCGACCATGACTGATTATATCACTGAAGAAGTCATGTGGCTTATGGTTTGAGTTTGGTATGTAGCAATTGAGGTGCTGTGGACACACTAATTAATCTTAGAATCCTAATTTTGTCAAATTTTACAAACTTTTGTGAACTTCAGGCTGAAATGAAGCTGTTGGTTCTTCCAAGCATGGAAAAATGGACATAATAAGTGCCCAAACTGTTTGGGACATGAACATTTGTGACAGGCATGTACAAAGCCTTGCCCTACCTGGAGCACAATGCTGCTGGCTATTCATCACCTTCTGCTGTTGAATGGCTTCAGTGAGGAGTGAAATGAGCAGCAGGTTTGGCAAAAGAGCCTGCTGGGAAGAAAAAGGTAAGCTTCTTCACTGCATTTTAGCGACAGGAACAGAAACAGGCAGAGGAATCTGCTTTTCAGTCCAGTGGAAGAGAAGTGAGTGTCTTTACCATGTTGGAATGCAGAATACAGGAGATGGCAGCAGGTATGGGGCAAATGCAAGTGCAGAGCTTGAGGCATAGCCTACAGCTGCCTCATATACAGAAACAGTTAACTTTCAGAGGTTCATCTCATTCTCTGAGCTTGAGGTCCACTTTGGGTGAGACTACCAACAGATTGCCATTGGAGCATCTGGTGATCAGAATATAATGCTGGAGTGTGACTGAACAGCAGTGGCAATTGAGGCTGGACCAGTGAACCTAATGCCGGATCTTCTACTTGTCACAGCTACTCGAATACCTAACCTAACTCATGGTATAGATGTTGAAGTGAGTGACTGGGCTATCACACAATGTATTGACTGCATTAAAGTGCTCTTATGCACACTCAAGAGCACATTAAAGCTGTGATCTGAGGAAAGATCATGTATACTGATTGCAATGGCAGATGTGGAAGTGCTGTAGTTTAAATGAATGCTAGTACAGAAACTGATGGTCTCTGTAGTAGTATAGGCTGATGAAGCTCTGCATGTAAATGAGTGTTATAGAGTTAAATATGAACGCGCAAACATTGGTTATAACCCTAAAACAGGGTTCCTGCAAAGTTGGGTTTCAAAAACCCAATAGCAAGGATGGAGTTAAGCAGAATAGAGAGGTTAATATTGGTGCCACCATACAACCCAGAACAATAATAAATAAAAAAAATAAATAAAAAAAAGTAAATAATAATAAAAAAAAGAAGTATCGGATCAGAGCATGACAATGCTTACATGATTCCATTGCATTATTAATCAAAGTAGAGTGCTGAGGCATCTTAGCATTGTATCTTAAAATACTCACTTAGTCAATTAGTTCATTGCTGACCAACCACCCAATACAAGGGTCTGCCCACAAAGGTGCCCATGCCAGAAGTTCAGCTCAGGTTCTTTTTAAAATAATTTCCAATCTACCCCATGGAATCCACAGCATCTGTATGCAAGATGCCTAAATGTGTGCTTTCTGCCTACTATTGTATATAGTATATCGGTTGTAATGGAAGAGGTAAACAAACGTGATTGTTTGTAACCATAGAGCTGAAAGATACGTTTCCACATTAAGGGGAAATGGGATACAGGACATTTCTTCGCTTTCACATCAGCAGAATGACATACCCTTCCCCTTGGTTACCTTTGGCACATATGTTATTCACAAAGGGATTGTGAGTCATCATAGTACAACAACAGGGTCAGTGCATACTCCTTTATCTGGATCAGTGGCTGCTGGGCTATTACTATTAGCAGGTGTTTTGCCAGACAAATGTGCAGATAACACATGTGGAAGTGCTAGGACTAAAAGGCAATCATGAAAAGAGTCACTTGACTGTCGCAACTCAAATGCCCTATGAATCTTCTTGAAGAAGAAAAAAAACACAGAAGCTTTGGACACAGTAATGAAATTGTGAGTGGCCACAGATCATATATGCTGACTTTCACATGTGTCTGCTTGGGATATTATCTGCAGTTCTAGTACTGAAACTGGATATGTTGCACATGCAGCTTAGAACCTGTCAGCCATATCACAAAGGCAGGTGTCACTAGTGGTGTGTGCACACCCTGAGGCGTTGGTCCAGCACACATTTTTCCTCAGCAAAGAAGGAAATTTTTAACGACAGATGCCTCCCAGCTAGGCTGGAGGAGTGTGTAAAAAAAACTTGGCAGTGAAAGAAATGAACTCTATGTAGCTAGTGCTGCAACATTTTTAGGAACTCCTAAGGGGGGTCACAAACATTGGTGCAGATGGCCACCATGTTGGTTTACATCAACCATCAAATGGAAACAAAGTTGCAAACAATGTGAAGGTCAGGTAAATAGATTCTGGAAGTGGAATATCCTGTCTTAAAATATCCTTTAAAATTAGTTATTTCAGCTAAGAAAATGCCTACAGAAAAGCAAAAGTTGTTCTATTTGTAATGAGACAGACATCTCACTGTCCAGTGCGACTCACGGACAAGTCAGGGGCAAATATTTTGGTGAAAGCCAAGATTCGATGGTGCTCGATTAGCCAAACCTACACCTGAATGAATTTCTTCTGCTAGTGCGACTGTGGATGGCGTTGCATTACATCCAACAGACTATGCAACCAATGTGCTGCGAGCGCCATTATGTTTTAATATAACTTTTATTTTTTTATGAATAGACCCATTGAACCAGACCTGCAGTTCAAACTGTGGCACAATAGACCACGTACCTTGAAATGATGTGTCTGGCACTTGGGCACAACACCAGCATGTGTACAAAGAATGTAACTCCAGCATATACAGCATTTACGTACCGGTTGTATGACATCAAGTGGATGCTTTTCCCAAATTTTGCACTATATGGACGTGATGGTTAAGTGATGGACCAATGGTTGTGTGCTTCGGGGAACACCATAAAGGGGTTCTGCTGTCTAAAAACAGGCTCGCCTACTGGGTAAAGGAAGTGCACAAGAATACTTGAATGTAGGTCAAGAGGCATCTTGTTCTGGTAAATGCCATCCGATACACTTTATGGCTACCTCCAGAGTGGCACTAAGAGGAGTGTTCAATTTGACAGACATTTGTGTTGCAACAACACGGCATTCATGTCTACATTGATCAGATTTTACAGAGATTGTTGATTCATAGCAGTATATGTGCTCTGTGGTGAATTCAAGTGATCCTTATCCTTAAGTCTTTCTTACAATCAAAAGAGTACAATATCAGAGCTTGAGTGATTTTCATCCTTACTATCTTAAAGAACATTCTCAACACATTGAGTGATTCTTGTTCTCAAAAAAGTGTGGTACAATATATTCTCTATTTGAGTGCTATCTGCTATTGTCTGCCAAGATCATCAGGATGTGAGATGAACCTTTGTGATTATACACAGCCTACACTAGGCCTGAGAGAAACCACCCCAGTGATCAAGAACAAAAGAAAGGTTACATATGTAACCTTGGTTCTATAAGTGAGAAGAGGACTCCAGGACAGCTAGGTCACTCAGGTCGACAAGAATGGCCAGAAGAGGAGCGTAGCCTAGGGGAAGCCTTTTATAACCTTTTGTATGAAGTCATGGTCATGAAGTGACAACTTTGCTCTTAGTACTCCAAGGAAATGAACAAATATGAAAACACCACTATTAACAAATAAAAAAAAAAAAATTAACAAATATGAAAACTCCAATGAGAGAACATGAGTAACCTTTTTGAACTGCAATATATATATATATATATATATATATATATATATATATATATATATATATATATATATATATAATTAACCAGTAGCCATTTTTTTTGCTTTGTCTTCTGGAGATTCACTTTTGTAACTGTTTAATCCTGTAAGATGTACGATTGATTCTGCAAAAACTACAGCATCTGCTCAATCAAGGAAAATTCTCTCATCTTGTCTAACATTGCAGCTTGTCTCTGTCTTTCCAGCTCAAAGTTTCCACAGCACCTGTTTTTCAGCCCATCAAGTATTGATGATCCTACCTAATTTTAGCCAGAACTCTTAACTAGCCATGTTTCACAATGCTAGAACGTTTGTTATGATGAGGTTCTCTGTCTTAAACCTGTCTCTGAGATACATGTATTTATTTATTTATTAATCATTTGATTTACATCCTATTAAACTACTTCTTGACTGGTGGTAACTTCAATTCACAATTATTCTCTTTGGATTTAGTCTCAGTCTTTGTTTGATTTGAGTCAAATAATCAATAATCACATTCTATTTTTTTTCACATATTTTGCATACATTGTTTAAAGAATAGCCTGATTAGTCACTGAATGCCAGGGTGATATTTTGAAAATGGTTTTCTCTGGACCTGAAAAAATGAAACCCTTGGAAATGCTGACATTTTTGCAAATCACCAGGGAGACTAATTCCGGTGCCACACTGTTATTGTCCTAATAGCATTTTTGATTAAGCAATATCAGTATGTTTCCTTTCTTAACACTCAAACACTACAACACCCAAATAAACTTATCTTCCTTACCAGTCACACACCAGTCCCTTTCCTGACCCATGGTAGCATGGCATCATCTGTCCTTAGCCATGCGTCCCCATAAGAATTGCTCCTCTGCGCTACAGTAGAGCAATAATTTAGCCAATGCTAATAAGCCAAGCCTGTGGGGACGATGGCAGATGAGCCTGGCATCCAGACAAATTCACCACTTGACTTTTCTTTCTTGTCGACATGTGCTACACAAGGGATTTTCGGCGGCAAAGGCCCCTTCTCTCTATTTGAATACGATATCTGTTTGAGTGAACACTGCAAGAGTTGGCGTAGGTACAATATCACTTGTTTTTTGCTTGACTGATCATTTAAGAAGTGTTGAAGTTGTGCAAGCTCCCCAGACAGCTGGGGTGTTAGACAGTGGAGTGCCACTCCATTTGGTCTCCTGCTTTTTTCTCTTGCCTTCTTTTACAGTGTTCCAGACCAGTGCAATGCTCTGAATCCCAGGCAGTGCTGTTCATATCCATAAATATGATGTACAAGCATGAAGCCCACGATACATAGTACACAAACAATACAGAAGTATTTAACAGGAAAATATTATAAAACAGCATATGAACATATATGACATTAAATATTATTAACATATATGACATTTAATAAGGTATATTGATAAGGCATTTTTTTTCTTTTAAACTTCAGTATCATAATAATGTAATTTTCTTTACTTTTTCTTTTTTAAAGATAGTTTAGCAAGATTTAAAAAATCTTAACCTGTATAGTATTAATAACATTAATAATATGAAACTTTTTTTTTTTTAATTGTTGGCAGTACAGTTACAGGAGGGTCCAAATACCACACTACTTCCATAGACCTTTGCATAAACTGAGCTGAATGATATCAAATTATGGTGTTATTAAGAAATTCTTCTCCCACCTAAAAGCAGTGATTTACCAAAATGTCCTTCTAAACAAGTTCTTCCAAATTGTTATTTTTATCATCTTTGTAGCCTTTCTTTCAGAAGGGAAAAAAAATAAGACAAACTGGTGATGGATGGCTCTGAGACACTGAGCAAGCAGTGGACTCTATCAAACCTGAGGAAGGAGATCCATTTGACAAATACAGTGTCCTGCACATACAGTGTAAAAACTGTCTGACATCTTGACACACTCCTCTGTTGACAGGTTTGGCAGGATGTTGGAAGGGCCAGCAACAGAGCACAGACGAGGAATATCTGTGAGATTTAATGACTAAAAGTCTTACTTTTGCAAAGAAAAAAATTCATTCAAACATGAGCGTGACACTAAGATTAATCTTTATATTATTTCTCAGCAGTGAACACATGCTTATTGTACAATTGTCTCGCCTCAGCACCATCTCCTTCCTGCATGATGCATTTAATTACACAGTATAACACGGTCATATTCATTATCACAAGTGTACAGCATGTTAGATATACTGTATTAGAGGTCTTTACAAGCGTGTGAGAAAAATAGGATTCAATATACACTTATCTAACCAAGGAGCGCATTTCCATTTCAGGTTAAACCCACCATCAATCTTGTGCCAAACTCTTGCAGCACACTCCTTGTATATGACTGACATATGAGAGCATGTGAAGAGCAAGCAAATTGATTCAAGCACTTGTCTGAGTCATGACTGTAATTGCTGGCAATAAGCTGTCTTTTTCATTGAAGGTTTTTAAAAAGTTTTTTATTTTTTAAATCCGTTATTAACATGGTCTTAGCAAGTGTTTAGGCTGTAGTAAAAACAATGAATCTAGCATTCCACAAGCAAACCCTCTCCTGAGTGAGAAGATTTTATTTATTAGGTTTTTTATGTTGCTAAGTTTTGAAAGTCTGACATGTGTGATTTTTTCATGATGTTCCTCTCAGCTTGGGAAATTATTCCCATCGACCGGACTCATTTGTTTTTACACTTCAAAGGAAATCGTGAAATTTTCTGCCTTGTTTATTTGAAAAGCAGCACCTTTCTTTAACGGTGTTAATTGTCCTGGCCAAAGACGTGTCAATACAGCATGTTGTCAAGTTAGAAGTTAACAGGAACTTTAGCATGCTGGCATGCTCTAAATGATTTAGAGGAGGATTTTCCTTCAACGTTTTACACATTACTCTTAATCACACACACTTCAACTTTTTTGGCCCATTTCCCTCCCTCATTTCCTCTGTCTTCAGGCTGACAGTGACGGATAGCAACATTGCTACTATATCTCCACCACTCCAGACAGGAATATTATCACAGGCCTGAAGAAAAGCCTGGAGACTTTTCTGTAGAGCCAGTTTATTTAAGAACAATAGAGCACCTGTCTGGAACAGAAAAGCCTGTGTGGAAGTGTACAAGACCAGTAGGTGTGGTAGAAATTGAGAGTTATTCGCTTACAAAAAAAACTTTTAATCAGTTAACATACAAACTGACTGATTAAGGACCCCAGACAAACTAGACAAAAATCAAGCCTTCCAGAGGTGTTTAGTTAAATTTTATTAAATAATAACCAGCAGTGTTAGAAAGTGTGTAAGATTTAGTGACATGTAATTAAGCATTAAGACCAGTACAAAAATATAGTATACAATACCGTAAATATAGCCCAGTATACTGTTTTAAAAAATTGCACAACAAGTAATTAAGTCCATTTATATCTACAGGTCTGTTGAACTCTCAATTCTAATTGGCCAGAAGGTGCTGATTCATTTTGTCATACCAGCTCTGACAATAGTGTTGTCTGTAATTCAAATCACACGTTTATATTAATGCAGTCATTCTAACATGTTATAGTTAATATACATAATCTAAATCTAATAACAAATAAATTTAAAAACCATGTTGTTATTCAACAACAACAACATATTTCAAAATCAATTTGGTATGGAAATGTTTATTTAACTTATTATGGAAGGAGTCTCCAGTGTCAGTGCTTTGTAACACTAAGCTTTCAGCCATGGGAAAGTCTTCAGGACAGACTGCAGGACGGACTTTGCACTTTCCAGTTTTTCTGTGTTTTTCTTTTATTTTATTATTTTATTTTATTTCAATTTAACACAAAGAAAGAGAATAAAAGAGAGGTGGAATAACTGTTTATAGCTTCTATAATATGTCTGATCACAGGAACTTGTTTCACATACATTCCACAAAAAGAAATATAACTATGAATTGATTTTTTTTTTAATGTAATCATTAAAACACATGCAAACACTTCAGGACTGTTATAGAATCATAATTAACTTTAGTGTTTTATTCATTACATATCCTATCATATCTTCTTATTAATTACATGCACCAAAAGTTACCTACTTTATATATTATTCATGCACTAGTTCTATACTTGTTTTGAAGAATATTGAAAATATTATTATCAATATAAGGACAATAAAAAGCAATAATAAAAGGAACAATTGAAGGACAAATTAATGGAAAATACAACATTAGTCTTAGTAAGGTGTACGAGTACTGTGAGCTTTGGCATATGTAGGACAAGTAGATCTAAAACCACAGTAGAAAAATGCCTCCCACTGCCACCAGTGTTGCCTTTAATTTGTCATTAGTCTGTACCTATTAATGAAACTAAGCTGCATTTTATTGAGTATTAAACAAGCTCTCTCCTCACACAAAACTCTCCAAATCTAGGAGTCTAAATATAGTTCCATTGATATAATTTAAATCCTTGATAAAAAGGATTCCAGTGTACAGGATATAAACAGGATGTGCACACATAAAACATCAATGTGCACATAAAAACATCATCATAATCCTCAACAACAACAACAATGCAATTCAATGTAAACATAATGACTATACATGAGTATTAGCATACTTAAAAATATGCTTCATAACTGTGCTATTATATATAAAAGTACAGTATGTCTAAATATTAACTCATACTTTATGTTACACCTAGTATACTTTAAATCAAGTATACTTACAATGCAAATATATCAAAATGAATCTGAAAGAACAGTATAGTTGAATATTTAAAATAAAATGTGAATAATATAAACACAAGGAACACTGCTTCCTGGTGGGGGCTTAGCCCTGCTTACCTATTTATACTAGCCAGTGCTGAAAAGTACAACCACTAAAAGATGTCACATTACCAGACAGGTTTTAACCACCAATCACAATACAAACTTTGCAGTGGACAACCAAAATACATGGAAAGCTGCAAGGCATTGCAGAGTTCAAATCTATATTTGGAGGTGAATTGATGAGAAAATTCGTGATGAGATTTCAAGAAAAGTGGAGTCGAAGTGTTTGCAGTATTGTGAGACTGAGATGTGTGTGAAGGCCATGAGGTACAGTACATAACAAAATACTAATGCTGTCCTTTAGAGGAATAATGGCACTCATTTTCCTACTATTAGCCTAAATTGTACATTCCAACAGATACTTTAAAATGTCATAGATAATTGAATATTACTAAATATAAAATATATTAATTGAATACATGAATGGGGATAAAAGACTTAGAAATTCAATTTAAAAAAAAAAAAATCAAAATGTCATACAAACTTTATCCATATCCATATTTCTTTGTAAATTGTACATTTTATATATAGATTCCACCAGAAAAAAATGTGCTGCATCTTTCCTCTGGGACTAGGCATTTGTCAAGTAGACTAGATGAGATAGGGCAGAGGGAGAATATATATTTTCTGCTCTTTTTCCCCTAAGTGAGTACAAGCCTAAGCTAAAGTTTGATGGCTATGCTTCATTAGGTCATGGAAATGGAGTCCAGTGAGTTCAGTAGCCCTGTTCTGCTAGCATCTGACAGCTGGCCTTGTTTTACATTAACCACATTAATGTCAGAGTCAAATGCCATTCTGTTACAAGGGTCGTGTAGAGCCTTGAAGCAAAAACAGCATTTTGGAATGATAGCAGCGAAAGCTAGGCTAAATACCTTGATTTTTTCAGAGACAAATACAAAGCTGTCACGGTTCTAAGGACTCTGGACTCCATTTCCCATCAGCCACCGCAAGTCACATGGTTTTCTGCACCTGATTCATGTTTTGGTTAATGAGCACTGGTGGGTATATATAGTTGGGTTTTTCACTTAGTCTAGGTCTTTCGTTAAATGTAAATGTATTGTCAAGACTCCTGTTTCTGTGTTCCTTCAGTGTTGTGTTTCATGCCAGTGTTTTCAAGTTTAGTCTTAGTGTTAGGTTCCTGCTTCTGTGTTTAGATAGGTTAGTGGTTTTGTCTTTGTTTTGAATTGTTATATAATAAACTCTTAAGAAA
>JAFFST010054133.1:125905-151715 GCA_022414735.1 Noturus placidus
CCACCGCAAGTCACATGGTTTTCTGCACCTGATTCATGTTTTGGTTAATGAGCACTGGTGGGTGTATATATAGTTGGGTTTTTCACTTAGTCTAGGTCTTTCGTTAAATGTAAATGTATTGTCAAGACTCCTGTTTCTGTGTTCCTTCAGTGTTGTGTTTCATGCCAGTGTTTTCAAGTTTAGTCTTAGTGTTAGGTTCCTGCTTCTGTGTTTAGATAGGTTAGTGGTTTTGTCTTTGTTTTGTTTTGTTATATAATAAACTCTTAAGAAATCCAGCGATTGCATCCGACTCCCATACGCAAACGTGACAAAAGCAAACAAAATTAAAGTTGACAAATGTAAAAATTTTGCAAATGAGTATGATGTATTACAAATATTAATGTAAAGCATTAAAAAAAAAACTTAAATTGCAACTGCAAGAGTGTTGAATGATCAGAAGGGATTTTGAAGTATTTCTGGAAAAACTATATTCAAGTGAGGAATATTCCTCACATCAATTGAATCTTCAAAATGAAGGGATGGAAATAAATGACTGAGTCAGTGTTAAAAGAATAAGTGCAAGTTTAATCATAGGAATCAAAGAATGTTAAGAGAAATATAGATAAAAAGTAATCAGTCTCAAAAAAGCATCATAAAGTTAAGATCATATTAATCGGCCCGCCAGTGGGCCGTAATGTGCACAGCTTCTGTGTGTATGTAGGTACTACATACATGCATTATACAGTTGGAAAGCTAAGATTCTTGTTATTCGAGTGATATAAACTGTTTTAAGATACAATCACAACAGCAGCTTCAATTACCGTCTCTGTCAGAACACCAACATACAAATAAACACTTGTAAAACTGTGGCGACTTCCATATGAAGCCTCATAGCAGTCCACTGATCTGTCTTGTTACAAGGGAAAAAGTCCAAGAAATCCAATTATGTAAAAAGATTTAGTCCAAAACACATTATTACATCAGTAAATACCCATGGACTCATTTTAAATTACCGGCAGATGTGCCTAATCTTTCACATATTCTCCATTATAACTTCGGTTTGCTTGTGAATATTCTTTATTACTTGAGTTCATATAGGCCGCTGGACTCTGCCCTTGCGATTGACACCTCAGTTGAACCAATAGGAGCTTTTATGTCATGTCCATAGCCTTCAAACGCCAATGAGTCCATGCTGAAATGAAGCGCATTCCCCCTTTCCTTATTGAAAAGTTCAAGCGTGTGGATGACTAGCTTATTGTATAGCCAGTGAAATTCTGAAACATATGATATGCTGCTTTAGGGGTGAGTTTCAACACAAAGCACGCAAAGGGTTCAATTATTACTTTACATATAAATATACATTTTGTAGATTGCTAGATATTCAGTATGAGAGCTCTTAGTGTCACCTTTCATTAGTGTTCAAAATTATAAGAAAAATCAAGAGTAAAGGTGACATACCCTTAGAAAAACGTGTAAATTATTAATTTTCTTTGGTACTGTAATCAAATTTGAATTTGGACTAGGAAAGGCTTCATGCTGTGGTCCAATTGTGTTTTCCAGCTAATAGTTTCCAGCTGTAGTCATCTGCAGGCATCTGTATGCAAAAAAAATGATCAGGCAGAGTAAAACCCTTTTATTTCTGTATGTTCAAACGTCTATTACTCAATACCAGTAGCACTTACAGTGAAACTTCAGAGTGTCATCTTTCAAAAGAGACCAAAACTATGTATGTCCTCTCAATGGTTCAAGAACAGCTTTAATTTTACTTTGGCTATGCCTTGGATAGGCGTTTTAGGCTAATTTTACAGGAGCTAATGAAAGACAGTTTAATATGATGCTTGTTCTACAATTTAGCTGTCTTTGTGCAGCAATGCTTTTAAAAAAACCCAGAACCTAATCTAGGTTTCAGATTCATTTTATGTAATCTGAATATATGACTTAATAAGAATCTGAACTACTTCAACACTGTATTGCTGTTATTAGAATAAATAACATAGAATAATGTATTATGCACTGAATGAATACTGCAACACTTTTGCACCCACAATTTCTCACACTTAATAAAATGCTTCTTTACAATTCAATTCCTTGTACAAAGAGCATATTGAGGATGTTGTTAGACATGTCACCATGAACTTTAAATGAAGTTTTCATTTGAATTACATGACAGATAAATGCTGGAAAATAATATTTGTGCTGAATAGTCAGCAGTGGTTCAGGATGAAATTAATAATGACCTAGCCTCAAACAAAAAAGGCTATCACACTTGACTTATGTATTATAGGCAATAAAGTGTCGACAACACGCAGTTATTCAGCACACAGTCTGGTGGCTCATTTTGAGTGGTTTTAGATGTACCTTTGTTCCACTATGTTTGATAACAGCAGGTGTGTTTCCTGTCGCAAGGTTCACACAGATGAGGTAATATCTTTAAGCAGGGTTAACAGGTTTCAGCAAAATTTCACAAAACCCCCAAAATCTCAACAACAACAACAACAACAAAAAACCCCACAGAGGATCTGAACCTAGCCTAAAACAAATTGTCACTGGAAAAGAGAGACACAGTTTCCTTCTTTGTCTCAGCCTTTGCATAAGTGCATAAGAAACAAAGTCAACATGGTGCACATGCATTTCTGATGTACTATCATTATCCTCTCAATAATCCGCCCTTCCCTTTCTCAATCTTTTAAACTGTATCTTACATTAGAAATAGTTCTATATATTACAGACACACTGTCTGCACTTTTTTGTGGAAATGTATTAGATTTTATTGCGATTATTTCTGATAAAACAAGCTCTCTGTAGTCAGAGTATTTTTAAACAAGCCCAATTTGGTGTAAAGCTAAAGCCCTGGCCGCCCTGTCGTTAAATGTGTTTTAATGTACTATGAATTGTGACAGATGTAAATGCAGTAGAACATAGTTTTCAGAGGCAGTCAGACCAATCCAAAACGTGAACCAAGCAGAGAACAGAAATGGCTCTGTAGCATCAGGTAAACACTGAACAATACTTTGCACAAGAACAAAGATACGATACAAACTAATCAACTGGCCAACTTCAAAACAGGTGCGAGTAATCATAGCACATTAGGAACACACCCCCATGATAAGACAAGGGAGGATAAAAAACATGTACCAAAACAAAACACATGTAGCAAAGTAAACAAACACAAGACAAAAGAAGTGCACGCCAAGCAAAGCACGGGGAAATCCCTGACAGTCTGCTGCTCCTCCTCCACTAAAAATGTTCATGGGTTAGTGTGAGTCCTGCCCAATAAAGCCTTTATTAGTGCATGTTGCAGTTCCTATTTATAGCCACTAGGTGCAAATGATTCAGTGGAACATTGGCTTATACACACAGTATCTGTCATATAACAACATTAAAAAAATCATTGGTCACTCAATTGAAATTAGTATTTCAATTGAATTGAAAATCCAAGGAGTAGGGAATGAAGACTATATGAACAGTTGTTGAATGGCTGATAAATAAATGATGGCGCTATGGACAAGCCACCAATGTCTCTATGTTCTATACTGTTCTTCCAAAGTATTCCTTCAGTGGTGTTTTGATGATGGTGGTGGACTGCACTGTCTAACACATTGCTTCAAAATCTCCCATGTGTTCAGATTGAGATCTGATGACTGTGAAGGTCAAAGCTTATGATTTACATCATTTTCATACGTATCAAAATGCCTCTCGTAGTATATCAGAGCCACCAGTTTTTTCCTTGAATTCATTATTAATGGAAAGCTGTAGCTATATAACATGATACATATAACTTATCAAGAGTTAAAAGAATTTCTGTCATCTCCGATATTAGCCATGAAACCACAAAACTGACAGGCATATCCCCCTCAGCACAGTATGCAAAACATGCTGTTTATCATGGTTTTGTCTCACAGGTTGTTGTTTTTTTTATGTTTACCCTCAATAAACTGTTTACATTTATCAGGTTTGTCATAAAGTTTTACATAGCATTTGCCTATTCATGCATGCAGCATGATAAAATTAGCATTTCATTATTGCCATAATTAGTCAACGAAGAGCAGATCGTTCATCTCAGTGTTAGGACTGATTGCACCAGAGCATTTTTAGCCCTTGAGATGAATGCATATGAAAGTTTCCCTGGTGTTAACAAATGGTTTCCTTCATTAAAATTTAAAGAATGTGTGACAGAATAAAAGACGGTTTTGTACTCTCTGTTTGCATATTCACTGTCATTATTAGGACACAGGCTTGTAGAGCATCTATTGAATATCATGAAAGAACCCATTCTGTATGAGCATATATTTATATCTTACTATTTCTGTACAGAAAATGATTCTAAAGCCCTAATGTTGGTGCACATGCTGTTGGATTTAAAGCTTATGTGGGTCAATTTAATTTGAAGTTCAAGTTCATCCAAATCTTTATTTCTATGACATTGTGTAACCAATTGAATATTGCACAATCATGTTTTCATTATTATGAGTGAGTGCAATTTCCTACATATGAAAAAAACAAAACAATGCTTGCTAACTTTTACTCTGAATTGCTAAAAAGATGCAATTATGAGACCATATTGGTGTGACTGCTGGAAAACGCATTCCAATTACAATTTCCTCTTGCCTGGATGGTCAAAATGATCCTCAACATAGAGGGCTGAATGCTATTTCCTTATGAATATTCTCCACAGTTTTGCCTACTGCCGATGGTAATGGCTCATCACCAGCTTCCTCACTGGCATAGTAACAACCTCCTACCCCCTTGGTGCAGACTGTTTGTAAAATATAAGAAGATTATAAGGGCTGCAGGGATGCAAAAAAAAACCCTCTGGTTGATATTTGAGGAGTTCATAAACCATTTGAATCAGTGATAAATTCTAGTCGAGCAGCCTGTGCACATATGTGACAACTTGAATTATGTCCCCCTCCTTACAAAGAAAGCTTTGCACTAAACTCAAACATATGGTGTGTTTTTCACTCCACCATCCCAGCCTATAAATGCTATTGGAGTCAAATCATTCCCAGAAGCAGTTACAACTGCAGTGCCCACAAGCTATATATGAAACTCGATTGCTTCCTCCCTGTTTCCAAAGACCACACACCAATGTAAAAACCTGCCATCCCAGGATCTCATCTAAATGTTAGCGTCTTATTCAATTATTAATCCACAGATTTTCTTGAAAGGGGTTTCAGATTTTAGAAAGGGGTACAGTACTGTTTTTATTAGCTTTTGTAATGGCTGGTGGATAAGCTTGTCCAAGAGCATTGTGATCATTTCCATTTTTATCAAATCGGCTTATTTTCACATGCTGATATACTGCGTTCAGGAAGTCACTTTGTATGCCACAGAGTTGTAGTGCTTGTCAGCATGTATGGACAGACGTGCTTACTTACAGAGATAAAGAACAGGAAGTCTCATTCAATGAAGAGTATCCTTATCCGAGAACTTTAAGAACAAGATTTGAAATCTAATCTCTTTTGATTTTAGTATACATATGGACAGAAAGTACCTGGGGACGCTATTCAGCTTGTGTGCCCTCAAGAAATCATTGGACTTTGCAGCTGAGGTAGAGTCTTATGAAAATCCTGCTGTAATTCAAGTTTGCTAAGAAAAAAATAAACCCACTCCTTTAACACTTGCAGTAGTCTTAAGGGAAAAATGAGAGAGAGAGAGACTGGAAGAATAAACGTAGAGAGGAGGAAAAAAGGAGAAAATCACTGCAGGGCATGCTGGACAAACGGTTATACTTCCCCTCAGGCAAGGGCCTACATGACAATCCACTAGGTTGTAGATTTGTCATTTGTCATAACATTGAGATGGAAAGAGTCTAGAGCATTATAATGTATTATCATTTTTAAAGGGCATGTTTCAAGGTGCAAGGACACAGCACTTCTCTATTAACTGCGACTAGTCAAGAAGAACCTTGTTCTTATTCAATCATGCAGATTTGAAGAGCGAGCACTTGAGCCCTCAGTTGGCTTGGGATCCCTTGAACTCACAGTAAATCACAAAAAAAACATCTTCATCCTTTTTATAGATATGCATACATTTTTAAACATTTACTTTTACAGCACTTAGCTGTAAAAGTAAGTTAGTCTTTATCCAACATAGAAAATAGGTTTGTTATTATCCATCCATCCATCTTCAACCGCTTACTCCTTTATCCGGGTCACGGGGGAACCTGGAGCCTATCCCAGGAGGCATCGGGCACAAGGCAGGGTACACCCTGGACAGGGTGCCAGTCCATCGCAGGGCACAATCACATACACTCTCACACATTATTATTATTATAATAATTATTATTATTATTATTAGTAGTAGTAGTAGTAGTAGTAGTAGTAGTAGTAGTAGTAGTAGTAGTAGTAGTAGTAATTGATTTTGTGACTACAGATGAGTTCCTCTTATTATTATTTATTCATTTTTATAAACAACACCGAGACAGAAATATTGAATCCACTTTAAAACATTATACTTTTATGATTATTTCTGAAATAAATGATCACTATAAGGCACATGACACATTGGTAGATTATATGGAGTATTTAACTTAATTACACATTCCTGTAAAGTCAATAAAGAAAAAATGTTGTTTTATTTGTAATGAAACCAAATTAACCATGGAGAATTATTTGTCACTTTTGTAATTATGCTTTTACAAACAAATAAACAGCACCAGTGCCAACATCTGGATCAGTCAGACTAAATTATATCAGGATGTTGACTTGCTTGTTAATTTTAACTGGCATTCTTGCTGCTATTAGCAATTATTTTGTCTGCACCGAATTATCGAAACAGCTTTTAATCTATTCAAGGAATGCTGAAGGTATAATATCTTAACAGAAGGTGTGTTTTTAAGGCTATGTTGTTTTTCATTTCCTTTTTGGTATTAAGATAAAATGGTCCAACTTTTGGAAACTTCCTGTTAAGATCACCAAATTCATATAAAGTAAATGTATTCGGACAGGTATCTTTACTATTGAAAACCTTTCAGCCTTTTATAGACGCAATCTGACAGGAAATCTTTGAGAGGCAACCAAAGCTAACTGCCCAGAGAGTTCAACCGTCTGCCCTGGCTGCTGGAAATGCTGAGAACTGCCTTCCTATTAGTCAAACCACACAAGCGTCTATCCCCCTATCCTCCCACATCACCCCCATGACACACACACACACACACACACACACACACACACACACACACACACACACACACACACACACACACACTCAATCACTCACATCTTTTTAGGCTTTTTTTTGTAAATAGGCAGTAATCTACGGTGTTATTGCCTTTTCAAGGATCATAAATCTAAGCATTTAAGTGCCCACTGTGCCCAGCTGATATGTATTATTACAAAGTGAGAGATAAAACACTGGTGTTCTTTCCTGGCAAACGCAAGCTCCTTTCATAAAAGGAGTATGCTTAGATAATTTATAAATGATCTTTAATGCCAGTGGAGGCTGGGAAAAGCTGGTAAAATGATCTAAATACAAGCGAAGAAGGACACGCAGTCTCACTAAACTGTCTACAGATGTACAGGATTTGGGGATTTAATAACTCAAATTACATGTTTGCTGAAAAGATCGTACTTTTTTTTTCTACAGAAATGATCATGTTACAGATAAGAAGCTCTATATAAGAGCAAGGAAGCTTAACATATCTCAAGAGTGTCACACTGACAATGACATAAAACTGCTTCACAAGCACTTCCCCAGCACTGCTGCTCTGAGGCACACAGTTCACAACCCTAAATTAGATTTTTTTCAAGGAGAAAATTTATACCAGAACCAGAAAAAGGAAAGGACATGTCTGCCTAAATCTAGCAAAAGTAGTTTTTCAGCTCTCAGATATCAGAAGACTCGGACAAGTACGAATAACGTCAGGTCACAGCATCCTCTCGGTATCTCAAAAGGCAGCATCATTTGAAGTCTTTCCATCACAAGGTCTTAATGCTTGATGGCAAATATGAGAGAATTGCACTCAGGAAATTTCCTACAGGAAAGTTGATGCACGAATATCTAGGAGGAAATATGTTATCCATGAACCTGTATTTCATTATAAATGTTTATATTTGAGTTCAAATTGAAACAATGCTAGAATATCTTTGTGATAATTAAAATGTAATGAAATGAAAACACACACACACACACACACACACACACACACATATATATATATATATATATATATTTAGATATATAAAGAAAATATATTTTACTTTCCTTTACAAGCAATCAAATGCTATAACATGAAACAAGATGACGAACAGGACATGAGGGTGAACAGGACAGGACATGAGGGTTAAACTGCTCTTTGGTGAAAAAAAAAAAATCTGCATTAATTCACAACCAACAAGCTGTGGTTAATGAATAGAGGGAGGTTTAGTCCAAAACAAAATGTGAAGGAGTATATTATTTGATCTGTAGCTGGATTGGGATGGGAATCCCATGTTTGGGATGCCATTTCTGTCCCGCTGATATTACATTTCTAAATGTAAAGTAAATGTTAAGAGACGTTTGAAACACAGGTAATGTTTCCTTCAGACAACCTTTGGGCATATTTCAGATAAATAACATTAAATCATGACTAAAGCACATCTACAGCATTTTTGCCTGTCTCAGTCCACTATAATTACACTTTACCTTGCAATTTAATCATTAAAGTATTTCAAGAAATTGTATTTATTTTTGCCTTAATGTGTTAATCTGTTTAATATATCATACCTGAAACATCCATTTCCATGAGTAATCTGTTATCGGTTATAAAAACTATACATTTTAGTGTGCCACAACATTCACTCAACATTCAGCAGTTATCTGGACACATTCATCAGGATGATTTAAAATATTCCACAAGTCAAATGATCAACAGAATTTTGGATGATCAGTTTCCTGAAGATCACGTGAAGAAGAAAATTCTTTATTTATGATCACAAATAATGTGATATTTACTGATGAGGTCACTTTTAACATAAAGCAATGTTATGCAAATTGTGTATATATATATATATATATATATATATATATATATATATATATATATAATTTATACATAAATACATTATGTGTATTTGCTAATTCTGTGTAAATTAAAAAAAAAAAACCCTCAGTTAATTTAAGAATAAAATGCAACCATTGACAGCAATGAAACTTTGTTAAAAATGAGATACAGTATTGTTGCCCAAGCTGGGTTATCATTTGAATAGTTAAATGCATGTTTTCTTAGATTCAGTGTTAAAAAAATACAATAAATTAATAATAATAATAATAATAATAATAATAATAATAATAATAATAATAATAATAATAATAATAATAAAGTTAAGGGCTAAATGGCACCACAATCATGGAATCCCTCAGCTACTACACTGTCGAAACAATAAGAAATGGAACCTTTACACATCAACTTCCTATTGAAAAGTGTGTTGTTTCTGCAATTCAAGTAAACGTAGCAGAAAATTGAGAAAAGCAATTTCTCACATGTTTGCCTGGACCTCCCTCGGCGTGCCCATTTGCAGTCTGAATAATCACAGTATTAATGCTCCTTTAAAAAGACCACTTTGTCTACTAAATAAGGCATCCTGCAAATTTTTTCTCATATGATTGCCCTAATTGCTCAGCCGTTTAATGGCATGCTTTCTCAGCCACGATCACAGTGGAACATCACCATTTCTGCCCTTTAGCATATGACTAAGGAGCTTCTGCGCATTGAGCTTTTAAAGCACCGAATTGGCTGCTGTGGTTCTCCGAGAGGTGAGAAGTCACATATGCGTGTTCTTTACTCTTGTTTTTCTGGCCTCAAGTGATGAAATACATGCTGTATCCAGCATTAGTGGCTTCCATGGTTGGTATTGACTTTTGGACTAAAAACAGGCAGCTGCAGTGTGATTTATGGTGATGCACCATATTGATCACTTAAGGAGATATTTAGGTATTGGGAAATAAATGTGATGTTCTCATTACGGTGATGGCGCGAGGCGCCAGGCTGGTGGGAGGAAGCAGGAGCAGCTCGACTTTAATTAGCACGTCTGTGTACTTGTCTTTTTTTCCTGTGCATTCCACCAGGCGCAGTGGGAGCCTGTAGGGAAGTTTCAACCCTGAGAGTGGGACTTGGACTTGCATGGATTGTATAAAAATTATTTTATTTTTTTTTTGGTATTGGGGACAGATTAGAAATCTTGCCAGAGATCAGCAGAAAGCTCTTTCTGTGAAATGATTGAGTCTGAATGTCTGTGGATTGAAAAGCAAGCACAACGTAATTCAAAGAGTGAGTCAATGGCATGAAATACAGAGACAGCAAGTAACAGATTTTGGTGATTGATTGTGTATAAAGCACAGATTTAGATAGGGAATGATTTTATGCTGAAATACGAACAAGCACATGGAGATATGGATAAGTACAGTTGCCAACTTTGAAATTTTCCTGTCATCATTCACTTTACTTTGCTCTCTGCACATGAAAAGAAGCCAAAAGTGGCATAGAGTGGCTTTTTCTCTGGCAGGAAGAGTCCTCTCAGAAGTTGTTAATTTATTACGGCATAATTCACAGGCGTGAGTGCGATGTGGCGAAGAATGTCTGGACATTCTGGAACCTCCTTCATTAGCGCTAAAGTCTTATGTGTGGAAATTACTGACTCAATCAATAAACAAAGCCAACACGTTGAAATATTTATCAGGGTGCAAATCCATCTTCGCCAATTATCTAAACATCCCTCGTCCCTGTTAAGAGTAATTCAAAAAGCCCTTTATGGATGTTAGTACACCTTATGACTGACAGCGTCCCTTTTCCGTACATAAGTGCTGGCCCATTAGTACCTAAAACTGTCAATAAAAAGGAAGCAAACTCAGACGGTCTCAGTAAGCGTCTCTACATACAGACATGCTCATCCGGACTTTGCTTTACCGAACCGAAATGAGCTTTAAGCATTTGAATGCCACTATTAAACAGAATCTGTTCCTTGTTAACACATGGATAAATACAAATTACGTAATCGGACTTAAAAACATAGTGTAATTGAGCTTTTTGTGAGTATTGTTTATATTGCTAATAACTGAATTTAAGAAATATGTGTTTCTACTCATTTCTCAAACAGAAACAATAGGATGTGTGTAGGATTTGTGAAATTAATTTTTTTTATGTGTAATTCCTGCTTAATACAAAGAAAACAAAATATAACCAATTTTCAAAAACAAATCTGAGAAAATCACATCTGTTTTGTAGAACTCAAACAAGCTTAAAATTTATTTATTTATTTAACAAAATATATTTTATGATGAAAATGACATTGTACTAAGCAGTGGATAGAAAATGATGATGGTTAAAGGAATTTGTCTGGGATGAAATAATAATAATAATAAAAAACACCCGAATCATGCACTGTTCAGAAATTCAGCTACGATATGTATGAATTTCTTTTTTTTTTTTTTGTATGCTAACATACTAATATAATCGATTATAACTACAATATTACCACATAAAATGAAGATACAGTTTTGTAGTACATTTGTGAAGACTTTTGTGATTTAGTTAAACTCTTACAGAGGCCCAGAAGTTTACAGGCTCAAGAAGAGTTTCAGTGATATATGGCGAAAGGATGAAAACAGTGTTGAATGGGTTTGGCTGCTACTGTTAGAGATAAACGTAATAAATGTTGCAGTGAATTTCAATTCTGCTGAGAGTTCATCTCCAGCATCTGTTTCTCTGTCAGCACCTTCTAGGTTTAGGAGAGACTGAGTGACAGGAATGATTAGCAGTTCATAACTACTTGTGCTTTAAGGATAAGGAACGAATACGTATAACATTTGAGGTGAAGAAGAAATCAATGAGGAGAATTCCTTTTTTTGAACACACCATGTACCATGTCCATGTGTTCTATGCATTATCATGTTTTTTTGAACCAGTGGTGAGTGAGCAGCACTAGCTTTTGAGATGCCTAGAGGACATTGTGCCCTGATGGTTGACCTGACATGTCTGACACTTCAGAGAACTGTTCCACATCTATTTTCTGCAGACATTTCTTTTACTTTTTTCTTTTTCTGGTCCTTCGAGTTCCCTCCTTAAAGGTCAAACATGAGGCCCTGAACAAGAAAGTGCTTGCATACCTGCCGTGTAACAGTCTATTGTAAAAGACACCTAAAATTTTGATGGTCTTATTAAAAGCATCCAGACTCACTCCTTATCTGGAATGCTTGATAATTACTTGTATCAAATATATATTGAGTTAATTACACCCTAAATGATTTTATGCTTTTAGAAAAAAAAAAGCTTCAATCAGATTTGTTCCTCATAAAGTTCCTATGTAGAACACCCCTTTCCAAGAAAATTCCAATAATTCCAGATTAATTAACAAAGCTTTTATTATTATTATTATTATTATTATTATTATTATTATTATTAGTAGTAGTAGTAGTAGTAGTAGTAGTAGTAGTAGTAGTAGTATAAGAAAAGGTCATCTTGCTACTATCCAAACGCTCCTTGAGGATCCTTTATTTCTGTTCAGCGGTGGATTGTGTTATCTTTGCTTGGATAATATTAGAAGCATTTTGCACTAAACGTTTAATGCAAATTTCAGCATCAAACTCTGATTTTCAGTTTGTACATATTAGTAATATTGTCCATCTGATTGGTCCACAGCTGCAGCTGAAGCAGACCAAAGTAAATGAAATGGAGCGTGACATCAGGGCTTTCATCTTATTCTTTCCTTTCCACTGCCTCCTGGAACTAATTTCAGCTGCTATGCTTAAGATGTTATCTAAATTTATCAGCAACTCTAACAAGCTATACAATACAATTATCAAACATGGGGTGGTGGTTATAAAGAAGCACCTTATCGCACACAAAAAGACAGTAATAATAAACATTGTTACATACAGTAGCTTTTATATACAATATTATGATATCACAGTGAAAAAAGGCATTGGTTTCAACACTTCAGATTCAACTAATCAGCTTCTGAATAGGCTAAGTGTATGTTGAAGTAGAGCAGACTAGAGTAAAACACACCAATATGTGCAGAACAGGGTGGGGAACCTGTGCAAAAACTGTTTACATTAATAGTCAGTTGTAGGTAACTACAAAATGTAATAAATTCATTACACAATTAACAGAAACTGTGTCTATCATGTCTACTGGTTTTCAGTTCTCAGTGCGTTTATATTCTGTGTATCTTATACCCATGTCTGATATTTGTGTTATATATCTGTTATGTGATTAGTCACTTGATTTAGGCATTACTGAAATTAAGAGGCTCTCTTTTCAGCCGTGACACATTATACATACAACCTTATGTATAATATATATTTTTTTATCAAATATTATTGATTTAATTTAAACTAGGTGGTACAAGATTTCTGTATATTATACATTTCCTTCACATTTATTTGTAGTTTTATTTAAGCTCCATTATTATTATTATTATTATTATTATTATTATTATTATTATTATTATTATTATTATTATTATTATTGTTGTTGTTGTTGTTGTTGTTGTTGTTGTTGTTGCTATTGGTATTGTTATCATTGTTGTTATAGCTATTTTATCATTATTATTATTTTGTTGGTGGTGTTGTTGTTTTGATGATAGTGTTAATATTATTATGGTTATTATAGTTAGTGTGGCTTTTTCATTGTTTTTGATGTTATTATATTTATCATTATTTTATTAATATATTATTATCATTGTTTTGTTGTTGTGGTTGTTGTTATTTTGATTATATTGCTAATATTGTTGTGCTAGCAGTAGTAGTGATAGGAGTGGCGTAAGACAAGATCAGGGTGCAAACGAATCAAGAAATGGCAAGCAAGACACACGTCTTCTAAATTTGCAGTCGCTAGCAAATGAGCCCATGTTGGTTTGATATAAAGAGAGTCAAACCATTTCTGATGCTCTCTCTCCATTTCTCAGTGACAGCATTGTAGATTCCCTGTAGTACAATAACGTTCATTATAAGATTGGCTCACTAAGATTAAATCTCCTCCTCTGTCAAGCACATTACACATCATCAAATATTTTGATTTGCTAAAATGTCTGCTCATTACGATTGGGCACAAGTGAAAGACAAACACGTGCCTAGTTTCTGTCATGCGCCCCTCTGGGCAGGTGGCTGCTTAGGTACCAGATTTTGAGGGAGCTTCAGCAGGATATGTGCTCATTACAGAACCTTCTCGTGTTAACATTAGTTTTAACTCACATGACAGTGCTGGACATTGCCTGGAGCAGCACTGAATAAAATATGCTGGTAAGGAATGAGAGCGTCATGAGATTTTAATGATTTTTCATTCACTGCATTCCAGTAAGGACATGCAAATTAAATGGTGGAAAATAATTGGGCCTGGATCTATCATAATCATTGGTTTCACCCTACCATTATCATTATCATCGCTGTAATTCTTACAGTTTATCATCCATTTTCAGACTGACCCCAAGTAACTAATGTCACTAACACTAGGGAAAAATCTCTTCCTTCAAATTGGATGGAGCCGTGCAGCTGCATATTATGTTTTAAACAAATGACACTGGCTATTTAAGATAATTAACATATTAAGAGATAATTAAGGGGATAATTACGATAATGAAATAATTCTCCATTTTATACAGAACATGTTCTGTGTTTACGTACACAACATGTCAGTTGTCAGCATTGACAAAGTGCCATCTGAGGAGTGTGTGACAGCTCAGTATATCTGTCTGACAAGTGATCTGACACACAGTATCTCTCATCTCTCATTATATCATTACTCTTCATTTACAAGGTTTTTGTGTTGCACAGATATTAAATTTAATCATCGTTATCAATGTCATCATAGTAATTTAACCTAATGTCACGTTCCATTGTTTGGGCCGCTCATTGTTTTCTCTGCTTCAATGCTAAGCCAGTTTTTAATTAGTGGAGTGTGTCAAAACATGAACACAAAAACCCATGCCAACAGCTGCATCTGTAAAATCTCTTTTCAGATAATAATGGTTCCATCCAGATAGAATGGCTTCATGTAGACTTTCTGACTTTCCAGCTGCCTCGTGTCAAATCGTCTCATATTATTCTACTTTCTGTTTCAAATTAATTCTGCAAATACTGCCTGTGTTTAGTTTGATAAGCCCCCGTTCTCCCACTTTCGAGTTGTAGACAGACATGTTAAATGCTCTAGAGCTAGGGGAAATCTGTGATGGATTAGATCACATCAAATAAATGTTTGTTCACTTTAAGCCTAATCATGTTCTCATATACAGCTTTTATCTGCTCCTGCTGAATCTATTGTAGAGAGAGTGATGAGGTTGGACAAAGTTTCACAGCCATGTACACTTTTAATATCATTGCCAAAACCAGAATATCTGAACCTAACTGAACTGTAATGCTGTTTTATTACACTGTAAAGTTCATTTAACTCAAAACATTTGAGGAAACGAATTACCTCAAAATTTTTAAGTTGATAAATCAATTTCTTTAAACACAAATGTATGTTTGAGTAAAATCTTTGTTATATTTAAGGGTATTTAGCTCCAAGAAATTGATCTATCAACTTAAAAAATTTGAGCTAATTCGTTTCCTCAAATTTTTTTTAGGTAAATGAACTACCGGTTTTACAGCGTACACATGACAAAATACTAGGGATGCACCGAATGTTCGGCAACCGAAATTATTCGGCTGAAAATAGCAAAAAAAGCATTTTCTGTGTTCGGCCGAATAAGGGAAAATGCTGAATAAATTTGACCAAACAATGACATGTTTGATGATGCAACCAAATAGTTTAGCAACCAGAGTGAGACGCACAAATGTCACAACCTCGATGAGGGGGCAGGTGCATGCACAAGCTACGTTTCTGTTCTGGAGTATTCTATCATGTCGCCAGACGTAAGGGAGTAGAGTACGGAAGCAGGTAAAGATGTATTTATTTAAGGGCAGGCAGACAAATCCGAATCGTAATCCAAAAAACGTAGTCAAGACAAGCAAAGATTTCAGGTGATCGGCAAACAGGCATAAAAGGGGCAAAGCAGGAATCAAAGTCGCGGTCACAGAAAACATGGACACAACACAAAACAAGAAAGATCAACTAGTACTATGGACTGGGAGCGGAAACACTAGCGGGGACTAAATGAACTAATCTATAGTTTAAAGTAACTAAATCTATCAAGGGACATAACATTTACAACGTATCTAACTCTACTATATCTACTATGATACTCCGCGAGGTGTACAGGGTATATATCCCCAGTTTAATCAGCCATATAGAACCCAATAGAACCATTTCAGCACTCTTGTCAATGCACTTTTTAATGCACTATTTAGTTGTAGGCTACAGAGTGTTCCATTCTTTCAGCAGTCAGTTATAGGCCTAACATCGGCTATTCAAGGGGCTCAAAGATGACCACATAAAGAAAAAATTTTTTTTTTACTCATTTATTTATTTAAAGTTATATTGTGCCTCGTTGGTAGCCTATGCTTACTGGAATAAAAAAATGTTTAGTTTTAAATAAATATTTTGTAATTGATATTTTTCTTTGAAAAGCAAGACAAAATAGTAAAAAGCACATTTTGACTATGTAATTTATGTAACGGTGACAAAAATGGCAAAAACGCAAAAAATGTGTTTGGTATTCGACCTTCGGCCAAGTTTTTCATTATATTTGGTTTCGGCTTCGGCCAAGAATTTTCATTTTGGTGCATCTCTACAAAATACCCATTGAGGTAGAAAAAAAAAGAAAAAGAAAAGAGAAAATGTTTATTTAAAAAAAAAATACAACTTTGCTATATAACGTTCTAGATGCCATCAGCCAATCATGTGGCAGAAGTGTGATCTCTGTGACTTTAACCGTGCCATGGTTGCTGGTACCAGATGGGCTGGTTTGAGTATTTCAGAAAATAATGATCTCCAGAGATTTTCACATACAACAGTCTTTAGTGTTTACACAGAATGGAGCAAAAACCATAAAACAGCCTGTGAGCAGAGGTTCTGCAGGCTGAAACAACTTGTTGATAAGAGAGGTCAGAGCGAAAATGACCAGACTGGTTTGAGCTGACAGGAAGTCTATAATGTATTAAATACTCCCTCTTTATAACTGTTCTGAGCAGAAAAGCATCTCAGAAAGCACAACACAGCAAACCTTGAGGTGGATGAGTTGCAACTGCAGAAGACCACATCAGGTTCCATTCCTGTCAGCCAGAACAAGAATCTGAGGCTTTTATGGGCACAGACTCACCCAAATTGGACAGTTGAGGTGTCCAGTGTTTATGAGCCTGTGAAAAAAATATTGGTTAGTAAAAAAAAATGTCTTAGCTTTCATCGTAAACAATGTCAAGTTCTCTGGGTGTTCTGAGAACATTATTATTTTATGTTTAGAGACATAACATTTTAAGTTGTAGAAAAATGAACACAAATTTTCCATAATGTTAAGATACACACACAGAAAATAAAATAGAATGCCCAGTGGATACCGCATATATACATATATATCTTACAGAAGAACATATCTTTTTTTAATGCACCTTATTTATTTATTTATTTATTACAAAATATCATTATTTAAAAGAAACAACATAAATAAAAACAGAAAGAAAACTAATTCAACTAGATACAAAGTAGCAGAAGAATTTCATTATGTTAATATGAATCTTTAGAAGTAAAACTTACTTAATAGCAGTCGTGCCTTAATGACTGCACAGTATAAGATATCCGTGAAGCACTGGCTCTTCTTCCAGACAGCATTATGCTCAGTGCCGTTTACCTTCAGGGACAAGGAGGAAATGGATTAATAAACTGACCTTAATGTGCTGTTGCTTTCTTTCTTCAGGGGATTCTCCACGAACACAAGGAAGAGTAGGGAGACGAATCCAACTATGCTCAATATGTTGTTTGGCAAAAAAAAAAAAAAAATGAACGTAGTGGATTTAAGCAGCTCAGTCATGGCTGTTTTATGTGGGGTAATTATGCATCAAAGTAACTAGTAAGCTGTAAATGTCTTCCCTTAAAAAATATACTGAAAGAACAAGTTTCATCCCATTATGCAATAACATTTACAAGACAGCTGACGAGGGTTGAATCTGTGCTACATGTCATCCAGGGTCATGTCTCTCCCACACGATTGAGTGCAGTAAACCCACTGGGCTGGACTTCTATCTTCAAAGGTTTATAGTTTATTCACAGCAGCGCAGCTAAGACAACATCATGAGCATTACCAGCAAAATAAATTCATGAGAGTGAGCCTGCATGATGTAATTTGACTGCTAAAGCTGCAGTACGTTAGCCTTAAATGTCTGTGAACTCTGATGTCTTAAATGTTGCTTAATAATGAAGGAATTATTTGGTGTTAAGACTTTAAATTGCATCTTGTTGTAGAGATCCATAGCTTAACTGGAAAATCATCACATTTGCAAACTCACTCCTAGCTTCACGGTATAGCATTAAAAAAAAACAACAACAAAGTTACAGCAGACAGCAGAACCACAATCTTTGAAACGAGACCTATTGACCGGTTAGATTTTGTTATTCAGTCCCCACACCAGTCATAAGTCTGTGGTGGAAAAAAAAACAAACATATAAAATACTAACTATCTATTCAAAATGCGTGGTATAAGATTAATAAAATACTTTGGACATGCTGGCTTGGAGAAATATTCAACTTCAGGATGTCAACTGCTTTGAGTCACATCACACCATTACATTGTTGATTCTTTTCCTATAACAGCATTCCCTGTCATGTTTTATTCTTTCCTTATGTAACTTGATATCATGAAGTATTGTGTCCTGTAAATGTATATAAATATAATCGCATATTAGCATTTAGGCTTCTGCTAAGTGTTATAAAGTATTACGTATACACAATAATGTGTTTTATAAATCGCATTAATCATATTTTGAAGAACTGGATTGCAAGCTTGATCTAATATATAAAAATCTATAATTCATAAAGCTTGTGATCCTTTAAGAGTTCATAAAATACAGTGATCTTTAAAATATTATAAAACGCATTGATTCAGACTGATTTCTTTTTGTATCTTCATTTACACTAGATTTGCATCATCAAGCATAAAAATCAAATCACACGTAGGAGCTTTGCGGTTACTGTGTAGCAGAATGGGTTTTTTTTTAGTTGCTAAGTGACTGTTTTTTTTCTTCATCTTGGGGCTTAATTGGCTTAGCAGTGCAGTTAGGGTCATATGGTCAGACTGTCTGAACCATAATAAGCCAAAGGTTATAAATATATGTGTTGTTTAAATTTAAATTAGAAGTATGGTGCTTTTTCTAGGAAGAAGAAAGTGGAGAGTCGCCACCCCACTGGTTCCCCGCTGCCATTTGGGCTGCATTACTGTAGGTTTCATTAGGAATCTGGATTGGTGGCCAAAGCCTGTCCTTTGTTCTGTGCTTTCGATGCTGCAAGGCTTCTTATTGTAAGCCTGGGACTTATTAGAACGCCTTTGACCTCATTATCCAATATGGACGCAGCTGTATTTTCATTTTTAATAAAAGTATAACCAAGAGGGAAGGAAAAAGAACCCCCCCCCCCATCTCACCAACAGAGTCTATCCTCATACAGATGTGAACGTCTACACGAGCTTGGAGAGGGAGCACAGTGAGACTCCAGGTGTTCCTGCAGCAGGTGTGTGGAGCATTCAAGGATCGCTTGCTTCCACTCAGCACTATCATCTCCACTTCAAAACAGAGGCTGGATTTCTACTGACCCCCTCCATTGATTACCTCATTAGTGTTATGAAATGAAGGGAGGAGGGGAAAAAAGCAACACCTGCATTTTTCAGGAAATGCTGATTTCTTCTCTGTGGAAAACGCACGTTTTGCTTCACAGCAGGTGGCTGAATGCATTCAAAACCTGTGCTGAGCAAAAAAGAGATTAGTCAGATTAGTCATTAAGACTAGTAATTAAGAGTGGGGTTTATCATAAACTGGGGGATATTTGCAGGTGAGGATAGCTAGTTTAAAAATGTAAAAATTGTGTTACCTCTCATATACCCAGCTATTTTAGAGGATTTCCTAACGGTTCAATTGAATGGAAGTTTACAGATTTGTATTCTTCAGCTCTTTTTAACTTATAGAAATAGACATTTGATTAGTTAATCCTCTTCTTAATACTTAACATATGTTCCTATGTAATGTTCCTGTGTTAATCCATGCCAGCAGTCATCTCATCCTGGATAATCCATGTTTCGGATAAATTTGTTCATGCTACAGTGAACGGCTTAACTCGTGATTAAAAAGTCATTTTTATACAGTATGTCATCAATCTGTTTTGTGTTTTAGTCTATTCCGACGAAATTTACAGCTTGCTAATGGTACGTGCCATTAGTATTAAAAAAAAACAAACATTCATGTTAATGAACAAGGCCAACTAACCAAATTTATGGTTATATATAATATGGTACTTTATATATAACGTATTAGCATCTGATCCAATCAGTCTGTGTATTATAACTGCCATTAACCACAACTAATTCAAATAATTTGGTCGATAGTGTGTGTGTGTGCTATGCATGGCAGAGGAAATCACAGCTAGCCGTTTAAAAATATGCAGTTAGTCTTCTTTAAATTATAGGATTATAACAATTATCGTTTGACCGAGTGCTGAGTGCAGGATTTTACAGCAATGATGAGTTTTTATTTATTTATTATTTTTTTCATTTAATTGAGAGCATAAACACCTTTTTGCAATAAACAAAGAACATTTTACATGACATGATACCTGAAAATACAGACTAGACCTATTTTTTAATTGTTCCTTTTTTAACAAATCCCAAAAAGCATTTATCAAAAAGGTTCTGCTTGAAAAAAAGGCACAGTGCAGCAGAATAACACTTTTGGACACAATGTGAAAGGTGAAAATTGTGCACCTTTAGCAGTAAACAAACAAACAAACAAACAAACAAACAAATTCTATGGACCCCTTGGAATATTCTGCCTATTTTTCCACACTATAAAACTTTACTCTTGAACGTTCCTCTGGCAGAACACAACAGGACCAATTTGACATTATTTATAGGCCTACTTGTTTTTAGTTATTCAGGATTGAACCCATTTTATTCAAGTGAAATAAATCAAATATGTTCATAATGATATGAACCCAATAATAAATACAATACTTTGATAAAGGTAGTTGAGATTTCCACCATTGTAACAACACAACAACAAAAATAGCGAAAGCCCTGGATATGCTTCATGTCATCCCTGAGGGACATCATGTTGAGAACCACTGCTTGAATATCACATGGTTATTTATGTATTCTAGTATGAAGTTTCTGTCCATCAATTATGTAGCCTGTGTACATTAGCCTTAAGCCTGGTGATCATTTGTGGATTTGTGTGAATGTATTTAGCTAGCTGTAGATACTACAATTCTCTTCCATGTGTTTCTGGTCAGTTGGTGGAAACTTTAGGCACTTGACTCACTCAGCTCCTTTAAAACATTTACATTTACATTTACATTTACAGCATTTAGCAGACACCCTTATCCAGAGTGACTTACAGAAGCTCAATGCTTGATTTATATTCTGTCTCACTTGAATAAACACATCTACCAACTGAATAAATGTAAATGTAAATACAGTTGAAAATGTAACACATCTCAAATATAGTCATGGCAAAAAGTTCTGCTTGTAGATAATAGGATAGCGTTTTGTTATTTCAAGTTTTTCACTGTCTCCTTCTTAAGAAGTTTAGTCTCTCTGGTTTGACTGATCCAGCAGGAAGCAAAATAACCCCCCCCCCCCCCCAATCAATTCATCTCAGTCAACCCAGGACAAACATCAAACTCACTGATCGAACATGCCGCTTCAGCCAACGTTATGTGATCAACACGCGTTATTGTATATAGAGTCATCGATTTCTCAAATCACTCCAGGGCTAAGAGAAGAATCTCTCCAGCAGCGAGTCTTTAGGAGCAAGCTTACTGTCACATCATATACACATCATCTGTGATTTTCTAATCCTTTCATTGTTTTTTTCTTCTTCTGTAAACGATTGAACATGAATAGCAATAATCAGAATAAGCAACAACAACAAAAAATCCATAATTTCCACAAAACATCAGAACTACACTATGTGTTGTGTATTGTGTGTATTATGTATTGTGGTATTCTTACTTTTTCCCCCTTTTTTATTACTTCTTATTGTCTTTTTCTCATTTACATTTCTTGGTAAGACTTTTTATTTGGATAATCCAACACAGACACTGCAAACCATCATGAAGAAGCTAATCAACTACATATCAAATAATGTTGAATTGCCTTTAATTAAGATGTAATAGTCAGAGTGAAGCAAATTTTAAATTGTGAATGGTGACAAGTTATTGAACATCAACAATCATGAAGTACTGACATATTGTTTAAAGTTCAATGATAGGCTGGTTGATAATGGTCAACTGACAGAATTAAGAAAGTCTATAGATCAGGAATTCCCAAACCTTTTAGGCGAACAACCCAAAATGGACACTATAAATTTTCTGTGACCCCAAAGCTGAGCATTTTAATTTCCCTCATTATTTATTTTCATGTTTAGAAATCTATATTTAATGAATCTTTTTGCATATTTTGGCATAAGTTTGCTTTCTTAACTTCAGTTGTTCCAGTGAGTCAGAGTCGGAGGATGTTGTTGATGAACTATTGGAGGTAAATGGGCAGAGATTTTTTTTATTGCTGAACTCCTATGTGTGATAACTCCTATGTATGAATGATGTTATTAAATTATTTTGTGAAACAAAATAATAAAACCAAATGTGAAAAAAGTGACCAAACATGGAGTTGTAAACTGTAGTTTTGGAAACCCAGATATAGATGGTTTGTTAAGTGTTTGTAGAGAGTAATTCCTAACATAAGCTTGAATTCCTTGTAAGCAGTTATAGTAACCGCGGTGGCTTAGTGGTTAGGACGTTTGCCTCACACCTCCAGGGTCCGGGGTTCGAGTCCCGCCAGGGCCCTGTGTGCGGAGTTTGCATGTTCTCCCCGTGTGTCGAGGGTTTCCTCCCCCAGTCCAAAGACATGCATTGGTAGGTTGATTGGCAAGTCCAAAGTGTCCGTAGTGTATGAATGGGTGTGTGAGTATGTATACCCAGCTGTGTGACTGGCAGCAGCTATACGCTGGTCCCAAGCCCGGATAAATGGGGAGGGGTGGGGAAAGCAATGGCAAACTACCCCACTACTTCTGCCGAAATGCTTTGTGGATCACATCGATGAAATACCCATAAAGTGACCGAAGGTTGGTCTTAATCGGTGATAAAGAGAGAGTTATAGTTCATTTACAAGAATTAATATATGACTTCATAATGCATGCATTATATCAGCTTATAAGAACATTTCAGACACTATTGTTGAATTGCACTAGAATGCAGACTCTGCTGAACCATAAGTTATAATGAATAATAATAATAAACTTGTTCTATTTCTTCTTCATTGTTTATCAAAGTATACAACACATTCTACAGCATTATGGCAGGCCATAGGAGGATTACAATACATTAATGGACATGATCCAAATCAACATATTGTGTTTTGCACTTCCCAGTTTCTTGGTAAGATGATGAGTTTTAATTTTCTAATAATCTTCGAGAGAGAGAGAGAAAGAGAGAGAGAGAGAGAGAGAGAGAGAGAGAGAGAGAGGAATGGAAGGTGTATGAGGGAGTGTCTAACATTATTATAGCTGCTGTAATCTAAGTGATAACAGGATTTGTTTTTGCTTAAATAAAAATTTAAGAAATTAATTCTTAAATTAAAAAAAAAATCCAATTACAAATTTCAATCGGATAAATTGGAGTAAATCATTTAAAGATGTGCTGTTATTTAGAACTCTGGCATATGTACATACACCCAGTTCTGTTTTATTGTTGATATCATTTCTATTACTTCTATTGTATAGGTATTTATGGAAATTATTTTCTTTCTTTTACTCATCCTACTTGTGCTGCTGTGTGAATTTGAATTTCCCCTATGGGGAATCAAGAAATGTACCTCTTATCTTATCTTATCTTATCTTATCTTATCTTATCTTATCTTATAGGAAAATAATCAACAGTAGGGTAGAATGGTAATTTTCCTAAAACCGCATTCTTGGTTGTATTCCTGTAATACGGGTTTTTGCAAGGCATTATAAAAAATGAATATTTAAATATGTTATAAATATACCTATAATGCATTAAGTATACAGGATTGAGCAGTAATGTTGCAGTACATCTCATTGGCCGCTATGTCCTTGGAAAATGTATGGTACAAAATGTGCACTAGTTGCCTTGCGAGTTGACTATCCCTGCAGGAGAGAATTTACAGCAGGGAGTCATCATTCTTAAGCAGGTGAATGGGGACAAATGCAGTTACTGCTGCTGTTACACACATTATTGGCACAGACTCAGGGGCTTTGGTAGTGTGACACTCGCCAAAAATCAGGAGAGTCCCATAAACTCTGCTGGTGTGATATATATGACAGTAAAGATCTGGAAAGTCATTCACATTGATGATATATTGTGAACCACAGTGGTGCAGAGGAGCAATTGTTCATTGTGGGTTGAAATGACATAGATATCAAAAGCTTACTGTACAGTAAATTTAAGGGCTGTAAAAAAAGGATGTTTTTTTTTTTGTTGTTGCTTTTTTTATATACAGTATATACTCACCAAAAAAAAGAAACGTCACTTTTTCAGGAGACTGCATTTTAAAGATAATTTTGTAAAATCCAAATAAGCTTTACAGATCTTTATTGGAAAGGGTTTAAATAATGTTTTTCATGCTTGTTCAATGAACCATAAACAATTATTGCACATGCACCTGTGGAACAGTTCTTAAGACACTAACAGTTTGCAGGAGGTAGGCAATTAATGTCACAGTTACAATAACTTAGGACTTTGTAATCTTTAGTACTTAGTTGAGCATGCTTTTGCTGTTATGACCTTAAGCAAATGAGATGCAGAGCTTCTGGCAGTGTTCCTTAGGAATCTTAGCACATTCCTCATGAGTAGTGGCCTCCAGTTCAGTAAGTATTCTTTTGTTTGTGTGCTGCAACCACCTTCTTCAAATCCCACCAGAGATTTTGTATGGGGTTCAAGTCAGGTGACTGTGATGGTCCTGTACAATCTTCCAGAACTATTTCTGCAACCAAGCCTTTGTGGTACTTCAGGTATGCTTGAGATCATTGTCCTGTTGAAAGGTCCAATGATACCCAAGCTTCAGCTTCCTCACAGATGGCTTGAAGTTTTCTCCTAGGATTTCCCGATACTTCAATGAATCCATCTTGCCTACCACACACTGCAGCTTTACAGTGCCAGAGGATGCAAAGCACCCCAGAGCATAACCGAGCCACCACCATGCTTGACTGTGGACAGAGTGTTCTTTCTTCCGCCAGACATACCTTGGAGTTCTGGCATGTAAACCTTCTGTGTTTAGTACGTGCTAATAATACTGTGCTCACTGAAACCTCAGTGCCTGTTGTTACCAAGTCTTGGTGCAGGTCTTTTACAGTCACTAGAGGGTTTTTCACAACCTGCCTTCTCAGAAATCTGATTGCAGCCGTTGATAGCTTCCTTTTTCTACCCTATCCAGGTATTTTACTTATTATCTACCCCTAGCCAATTCAGGTTTTTCATGTGTTCCAGATCAAACACACCTGGTGTAACTAATGAAGTCCTTGATTAGTTGCATCAGGTGTTGAGACAACACCTGTTTTGCATATTTGTGCTGTTGTGAAGGATTCTATTCAGGGGGCTGAAAAACTTTGAAACTGGAGAAATCATTATAAGTTTCAGTTGAATTTGGGGAAACCACTTGAAGCATCCGTTGTGTTGAACTATCGCAATCGCTTTTGTTTGATTTGTTCATTGCAAACAGCTGAAAGTCTGTAAATTTTGACAATAAACCTGATTTGCAA
>JAFFST010054133.1:151755-165791 GCA_022414735.1 Noturus placidus
TATATATATATATATATATATATATATATATATATATATATATATATATATATATATATTTATATACACATATGTATATATGGCTGTAAAGTGAACACAAAGCACCTGTCCTTTCTCACATCCCAGTAAACAAAAATCTCTTGTGATCAGCATTATTAAAGTCTTACAAAGTTAAACAGCCATAGTATTATTGCCAAAGAATGCACATTTTGCATTTTTTTTTTTTTATAAGTGCACACTACTGACTATCAGGCACAAGCGCTGATAATATTGTCAAACTTGCTGAGATGGTGGAATTACCTAACTTGGGAAAAAAAGGTTTCCCTATCTTCCTCTTCCTCTAATTTCTACAGTGTTCAACAATGGAATATTCTGCAGTAGATTGATAGGACTGACAAACTGCCACCATCATTTTCAAGCGTAATATTACCATACAATCGGTTTTATACTACGCCAATAAATGCCTACATCTGTTTTCATACACGAGACGCCTGCCGTTACGTCATACAGATGGAAGCAGAACGCACCATCTGTTGTGAATGTTCTCCTCATCTACATGTCATATTTGGGCAATGAGAAACGAGTGTGCCTAGCGAGAGCCATCATTAGACCATAAATCTATAACTTCCTGACAGACTAGCCACAGGCCATTATCTCTGCTTTAATTCTTCTCATTGCTGCAACATGCAATGGAGATATTTTCCCCTTTAAATAAACACATCATCTTCCCCAATGACGATGAGTGAAGTCTCTAAAGGAGAACTAAAGTTATTTCTTTTCCATTTCTTCATACATTCCCTTTATGAAATGAGCCCGCTCATGCTTTTTTGTGGCTTACTGTACACATGCTGAAACAATACTGTCCTGCATAAAGGACCATCTGGAAATCAGATCAGGATTTTCTACTTTATTTGAGGTAACAGCAGGCATGATTCCAAACAAGCTCAACAGGAAGTGATGTTAATGATTCACCCATGAGTTTAACGATCTGGTCCCAAACTGGCACTGGTGAAAAGTGGAGAAAAGCTAGTTGAAAAGCCTTATCTGTAATTTGCTTTCATGAATAAATGTGACAGTGAACAGGCATCAATGCTTTTTCATTAAAAATGATGGAACCGTATATTTTATTTAATTTTATTTATTTATTAATTAAATTGTTGTTGTTTTTTTTTTTTTGGAGGGGGGGGGTTGTCATAGGAATCATTAATGTGCTCTTTACTAGCGTTTGGCTTTGACATCTTTGCTCTTATCATTATCAGGAGCAAACTTACAACTGATTAAAGCTTGCATTTGTATGATAAAGCTCATTTTATACATCGCTCTATATATTAAGGTCTGCATTTTTTAATAACTGGGAGCTGAAGTGTTTACTTTGTGGGTTTGTGGTCAGCAGTCATTTGGCAGAGATTAGAGTCTCTCAGAGACTAATAACTCCAAGTTCAGGACTCAGAGGCTATATGATTCACAGCACACATCAAGATTAATATAAATGGTCCTGCAGCATGTTAGTTAGAATCAAGAGCCTGTGTTTGTCTTTGAAGAAGGGACAGCTGAGAGGAAGGTTTGGCTATATGGATCATTTTGAAAAAACAACCAGCCTCAACACTGAGAAAAATATATCCGTCAGAGCTAACTATAATTTGTTTTCATAAAAAAAAAATGCATTCTCCTATTTGTAGAATAATGTAAATAAAGTACACTCCAGGGGCAAAAAAAAAAAAAAGCCAAGCCAAAAATGGCAAAAATATGAAGCTTTTAATGGTCTTAACAACAAATCATTGGTTAGAAACTTAGCAAAAATTAAACAAATGCACTCCGGAGACGTCCTGTGCCACCATTTGCTCATTTACTTTTGCTGTTTGGGCAAATATGAACTGTTTGGCAAAAGCTAGAAACAGTGAAATTCACTTATATAGTTTTCCTGTATGCAAAGGTTAAATCATGATAATTATTAAATCGTTTGATTTAAAATACAAGCTTACTCATGTGTGAGTGTAAAAATGGAAATAAAATAAAAATAAAATGAATTAGAATTAAAATTAAAAAGCTGTCTGCAAACTTACCCGCATGTCATAAATATTTGATTAAAGCAATCAAATGGAAAAGCTATCCCATACTAACTTACTTCATCTATTTGTTTATTTTTTTATTTACTGACCAATTATTTGTTGAGCTTAATATCTTGCCATTTTGGGCTTGGCCTATGTATTTATTTATTTATTTTTGACAAGAGTCTACACATAAACAGAAACTTCATATTACTGTTAGTAACAAATTTCATGACAACAAAGCAAAAATTTGCCTATATCAATCCGTTTATAGCCAGCTAAGTTACAGAAAGTAACTAAAAAGTAGTTTAGCTAGACATTATCCTAGCCAATAAAGATGATCCTATCTACAAGAGAAATGTTTTTTTTTTTTTTTGACAAAGCATTAAAGAGAAATGAATCATTTCAGAGTCTAATCAAGTTAGCTAGCTAGCTACATACAGTCAATACTGTTTCCTTAATTGAACTTCTTTGTTCAAATCAGGTTCTAGCTTGTGAGAGGTTTGTGCTTGTCTGATTGAAACGTGCTGATGCCTAAGGTAGAGGTGTGAATTGGGACTGGGATCCCAAATGACCCAACGGATGTCATTTTTACTATCATGTGGGAGGGAGCGGGCAGACAAATAAAAAGCTTTCCGGACAAAAAAGGCCATGTTCATTAACCTTTGAGTGGATTGCTCATACATGCACATTTACTACATTCATTCAGCCCTTCAGTTTCAGTAAATGGTTTATCCTGCTCAGGTCACTTTAGTCGAAATTACTAATTGAGGTATATTTTGGGAAATAGAACCAACTAAGTTCATTAGAAAATATCCTTTGGGAGCAGGAGAGTAGGATTAACAAGACAGTCCTGAATGTGCCTCTAACCAGTGTTATCCAATTTAACGACTTTATCTGTAAATTTGGTGACTTTTTAGATCCCTTGAACGAGCTGTTGTTCCAGATGACCAATCACTGACCGCCACTGTTTGTCTCTCACTAACTCTCTTCTTGCTGATATCTATAAGTAATAAAAACGAATTATTCCATCCTATTATTATTCCTTCATGTCTATTTCTCAATTACTGGCTTCAATTTTGTCTGCATTCTTGAAGGAATAATAGTATTTTATAAATATGAAAATAGTTTGTTTGTGGTGTCATGACCAAAGTCGTTTTTAAAAAATAAAAGAAATGCTATAATCTTTTATTAAATTCTATTCTGATAAAACTCTATTCCACTAGTCTGAGTCTTCAGAAAATCCTCATTTGTCATGTGACATTTTCATTTTGATATGCTAATGATAATGATGAGTCAGTGAAGATGCAAATTAGTCTGTGACATCAATTGGCGACTTCTAGCAAGGTTTTGTGAACGCATTAGCTACTTTCCCCTGAAAAGCCTAAGGGACAAAACAAACCTACAGGACTGAGGCAAAAGTAAGCTCTGCTTTACCCTCCATTAAAATCCCAAATTCTGTGGAAGTTTCTACCATCTGTACCCAAATCTACACCAAAACTGCAACAAAAAACAAAAGAAGACATTTTAGCAAGTGAAAATATCTTGAATAGAGACAAATGTATCTAGTATTTCTTCTTATAAGATTACAATAAATAAATATAAGATCATTAAACCTATTTCTGGACATTTTTACTTATTTCAAGCTTGTAGATTTCTTATTGTATTGGGAGATAATTTTGCTTCTTTTTAGAAATAAATGCTTAAAGCAAGTAAAATTATCTGCTAATAGAACAAGATTACATCAAGCTTGAAATGAAAACAGATTGCTTGAAATAGCTTTGGTTTATTATTTGGATTATTGTAATTTTATAATAAGAAATACTAGATAAATGTGACTATATTCAAGGTATGTCTGCTCGGTAAGATGTCGTTTTTGTTTGCAGAGTATCTGCTTAGAACACTTCCCCAGATATAATGAGTTTATAATGCCTTATTTATGTATTAAGCATCATCATTCTCATTGTATATGAAGGTAAATACATTAATAAATCTAATGCTTATGAATAAAATATCATTTCAGTATCATTAGTTTATAGTCCCTTATGACTTAATGACGAACCTTTCCAATTTATAGATTTGCCAGTTTACATAATACTAAAAAACCTCAAGGCAGATTAAAATGTGTAAACTGAGATACAAAAAAAAATCTTAATTTAAAAGGATGAAGTTAATTTCAAGACAATATCCCTTGAACGGGAGAAGCTCGTTGTGTGAAAATCTAACCGTCTGTGATAGTTATCAACCAGGATTTGAATATACATGGAAGTGCACGTGCTACACACACACACACACACACACACCCACACACACACACACAGCTGAAATATGTTGTAAATCTTCTGAGCTTACAGCAAGCTCGAGAATAATCTTCCCAACACAGGCCACCTGCTATGCCACCCCCATGCCTTTTTCATAAATTCATGTTGCCCCCTTCTTTTCTTTCATGGTTCAGCAGATTCCCCCTCTCCTCACAGCTCCACTCATAGCCGAGGCCCAGATCACCCACACTGAGCGCAATCAAATACTAGATCCACTATCCAGATGGCCCCGCTCATGTTGGTTTGCAAACTTCTTAGCATAGCTGTTGGCTTTCATCAGCAAGACGGTTCCTGATTAAAACTCAGACTGTCGGAATGCTGAGTTTATGAGAACTGATTAAAATCGCCGAAAAAGTACAATTCTGCCCTACAGCTCGGAATTGTGGGATTGGGTATAGCTGCGTATGATGGGCTGAAAAGAAGGCTTCATTTCCTTTCATTTGAGCAGGATGTTGTTTTTTTGTAGTAATTTAGCATACATTAATCCACAAATAATACACTATAATTATTTGTTCTTTTTGATAATTGCTGTTGTAGTATAAGTACACTTATAGTATAAGGAACCCATGCTAGAAAAAAAAAACAAACAAACAAGCAAGACCAGCATTTATCAACTAACTGGGCACAAAATTCCTGCTGGTCTACACTATTGGTCTTTCTCTTCTCTTCTCTTCTTTTTTTTTTTTTTTTTAAATTAAATTTTTATTTTCAGCGGGGACATCAGTGCCTACGTGGTTTTTACTCTTCATTTTATTCATTTTCAGCTGCACACCAGGGAATGCACATTCAATTCGTTAGCCAAATTTGATTAATTTTTCTCCATATAATGAAACTGCTATTACAGAAGGATGTTAACGTCAGTCGAAGCATCGGACCTGAGCTAAATTGGCTCAATGCATTCACTAAACATTTATACCGTAGCAAATATTCACTTGGTTTTCAAAGCATGCACTTCTTATAAAATTATCCAGGAACAACAACAACAACAACAGGAAAAAAAATTAAAGCTGTATTGTCTCAGACATTCAAAATAAATGTTTAGCTTGACCTTTTCTTTTGGACAAGCACACAAGCTCAGGTTTTTTTTTTTTTTTTTCACTTCATTCACATAAAGCAGGTTAAATTACACAGGTTTGCTCTGTCAATACTCAAACAAAGCACAACACATAGATGTGTTTCACAGTAAGGGGAAAACAGTGGCTCTGTTATGCTCGGCGGTTTTTCTGGCATGCTTCGGGTCCACATGTCCCCTTAGAGGGAGGAGCTGCAAACCAGGACAAAGTTCTTCTGACTGATCACTGTTATATTATAATGAAACATATCTATGCTGATGGGAGTGACCTACTCCAGGATGACCCCACCCCCATCCACAAATCTGTAAATCATATACTATGTGTGGTCTTCACTGTCAGCAAATTTCAACCCAAATGAACTCCTCTGGGAGATTTTTGAATGACGTCTCCACCATCACTGTGTAGAATCTGTGCCAAGATACACTAAAGGCTTGTGCTGGCCCAACATGTTACTGGTTTTAAAAATGGTTTACTGACCACAAAGTCAAGGTCCTGCCATGGCCATCCCAGTCCCCTGACTTGAAACCCATTGAAAACCTGTGTGGTGAACTGAAGAGGAAAGTCCACCAGCGTAAACCTCGAAATTTTAAGGATCTGGAGAGATTCTATATGGAGGAATGGTCTCAGATCCCTTGTCATGTATTCTCCAACCTCATCAGGCATTATAGGAGAAGACTCAGAGCTGTTATCTTGGCAAAGGGAGGTAGCACAAAGTATTGACTAAAAGGGTGCCAATAATTGTTCCACACCAATATTTAACAAAGGTATGGGGTTTTTTATGGATAAACCCGTGTTGTGTTAGCAATTGTTTGATATCCATGAGAACAGAGTATTTTTGTGAATTTTTTAAACAAAATATCAAAAAGTTAAACAATAAACACAATTTTTCACAGCCTTCTTTGCTCATATTTACCAAGGGTGCCAAGATTAGTAGAGGGCACTGTATATAATATTCCTATTATAATGCTCATTCATAAAATGATCCAATCAGCCAATCATGTAGCAGCAGCACAAAGCACCAATCGAAAAGCTATGGTAACTCAAACAATAACTCTTTACAACCGTGGTGACCAGAAAAGCATCTCAGAATCGACAAAACATTACAACCCTTTAGGGGAAGGGGTTACATAAGTAGAAGACAACATCAGCTTCGAACAGGAATCTGAGGCTAGAATGGGCAAAAGCTCACTCAAAATAAAAAGACCAGACAACCTTTTTTTCTTTTCCAGTCATCTCCCAGTATCAGTAAGCACTCTAGTCATTGTAGTAATTATTGTGGATGTTGTAAAAGTTAAGCGAAGGACACATAGTTACTAGAGCAACAGGACATTTTGAACAAAGCTCCGTCATATCCACTGGTTTCACCTCCTACAGATATAAAAGCACTTTCCTCGCACAGCAGATGGACTTTTGTTCAAATCTACTGTTTCCCTGGAAACTTTGTGTACTACGCATAACTTTGGCACTCTCTATATGAATAAAATTTGAAAAAAAGAACAAACAAGCAAACAAACTCCTATAGTGGGGTACTGTAGACATGATACGCACACTACACACACACACACGATTAACATTTGCCAGAGGACTGATCAGATATGGTGTTTCAACTCAAACCAGATTTATTGGAATATTTTAGGCCAAATGTGTACGCTGAGAGAAAGCAGATGTCTGTGTGTGTTTTGCTTTTTTTCTGCTGTGCAAATCAGCTTGGATTAACTCTCTTACACTGTTTGGATTTAACTGTTTTCTCCATCAGAGTCCAGGCTGCATTTTTCTCTGGGTGCATCATCAGAGTGCAATAATCAGACAATTGTGCTCTTATTTATTTGTATCCCCCCCCCAGTTTAACAAAATCTGTCTCTTCTAATTACACAACAAATCCCGAGGGATTTCCTCCAGAGATCGTAATCAGATAATGACGGTGGAAGAAGTTGTGTGTTTGTTTATTCACCACTGATTAATCAGGGACCTTTAATTGCTACATCTTCTTTTCAGCAGTGTGTATCTAGATCAGCAACCCCAAATGAAAAAAATGAAACATTTTGAGATAAAAACATGACAGTGATGAGATAGGGACAGAAATGAGTGACAGGAACATGATGAAGGATTAAGTGTAGCGGAGAATTTATTATTAATACTATTAGTATTAGTATTATTATTATTTCATGTTACACTGTTATGGTTGATTATTTTTTTTTTTTTTAAACTCTGATCAACAGTAAGCCTCAACTTTTGTTACATGTCATTTAGTTAAAAAAAAAAAAAAGTAATAAATGGAAAGTAGTTGATATTTGCAAGTTCTCCCCGTGCTGCAGGGGTTTCATCCGGGTACTCCGGTTTCTTCCCCCAGTCCAAAGGCATGCATGGTAGGCTGATTGGCATGTCCAAAGTGTCCGTAGCGCATGAATGTGTGTGTGAGTGTGTGTGTGATTGTGCCCTGCGATGGATTGGCACCCTGTCCAGGGTGTACCCCGCCTTGTGCCCGATGCTCCCTGGGATAGGCTCCAGGTCCCCTGTGACCCTAGATATATAAGATAGTTATAGAAGATATATAAGATATAGAAGATGGATGGATAATTGATATAGTTATAATTTCTGTTGACCAGAAATATCACATGATGTGTTTACAGATTGTAATACTGGAATACTTCACAAACAATACATGCAATGATAAATAAAATATTAAGGTCTAGTGTGCATTTCGGAATTTTTGAAGCCAATGAAATGTATCGCGAATTCTGTAAACCATTTATAATTGGAGTATATATTTAGCTTCAATTACTGGAAATCACACATAGTTTATTTCTCTTCACATTCAAAAAACAACGACAAAAACAAGCAATTCAGTTGCAATATTTAAGAAGGTTAGTAAGTAGGGAAGTACATTTAATTTCTATAGAACGTTTAACACTGCAAAGCTGACCAAAGTGCTGAACAGAGTAAGAAAAATAAACTTGAAAACAGAATAAAACCAAATAAAGACAGACAATAGACAATAGTAAAAATTAGATTAAAATGCCTGTAAAAAAGATAAAAAGTCACCTCAGTATGTACTCCGGTTTCTTCCCCCAGTCCAAAGACATGCATGGTAGGCTGATTGGTGTGTCTAAAGTGTTCGTAGTGTATGAATGGGTGTGTGAGTGTGTATGTGATTGTGCCCTGTGATGGATTGGCACCCTGTCCACGGTGTACCCCGCCTTGTGCCTGATGCTCCCTGGGAAAATAGGAAAATAATCCACTTTGTGGTGGTAACAGTAACACCGCTATGTGTTGGGATCACCCTGACACTGATTATTTTCACACAACTCACCCTTGTCATGCTTTATACCTTATTTAAAGTGCAACTATTGTTTTGAAACGTGCCTAATTTTGTTTTAAAGGTCTCATACAATAGATTTACATGCATCCAAGATAAAAAAAAACAAAAAAAAAACATTTAATGTGCTCATTCCCCACGACCCTGTAAGCTTAGAAGACTTCTATAAGCGGTATAGAAAATGGATGGATGGATGGACCTCAGTGTGTTTTGTACATTAAATGGAATATAAAGTGGTTTGAATGAAAGGGATTTTTTTCTTTTTAATGACAGATGTCTAACCCTAACCCTTTATTTCATCAGCTAGCTCAGCTGGTACATCTATAAAGGTACGGCTGCGTTATGATGTAAAAAGCAATTCTTCAGAGATTTATTTATAGTAGTAACTGTTGTAACACACATCTTTAATCCGGCATCTATCCCTGGAACACTGGGTGCGAGGTGGGAACACACCCTGGATGGGACACCAGTCTATTGCAGGACAGCAGGTACAAACACACCCGATTTAGCCTAACCAATTCAACTAGCAGCATGTTTGTTGGAGGTGGGAGAAACTGGAGAACCCAGAGGAAACGCACACAGACACAGAGACTCCACACAGAGCAGCAGTTCTGACAGCATTGCTTTCTGTAATACACATCACAAGTTTCTATAATTGAGCTCGTTCTAATACATTGATTATTGTTTCTATAGAAACCACTCATTCACAAGGACTTGTATGGCGAATAAATTAAGCATAATGATACAGAATATGTCTGATAAACTGACTTTAATAATGTGTTGTTACAGTATTTAACAAAAAGAAAAGCATATACTCGATAAGATTCCCATACAGATGTTTACTTATCATCTATGGAAGAAGTCTACAGTGTCAGCACTTTTTAACAGTTACTAAGATACTTTCCATTTTTCACAAGGAGAAAGTCTTCAGAACTGAAGAGTTTGTGTTTACTGGTTTCTCGGTGATATAACAGCTTATTATCTTTAAGGTTGATGAGGGAACAATGTGTATTGCTGTTTTAACGTAAGCGATAACTGGAACTAACGTGTCTCATGGATGTTCCTCAACATTAAATGTAACTATAAATGGTTAAAAAGCACAGCATGTTGATAAATGAACAATTGCAATTGTATAAGAGAAATAAAACACTGCTGTTTTTGGAAAATAATCCATTTTGTGGTGGTAACAGTAACACCGCTATGTGTTGGGATCACCCTGACATTGATTATTTTCCTATAACTCACCCTTGTCATGCTTTATTCCTTATTTAAAGTGCAACTATTGTTTTGAAATGAACCTACTTTTGTTTTATAGCTCTCAAACAATAGATTTACATGCATCCAAGGTAAAAAAAAAAACAAAAACACTTTAATGTGCTCATTAGCTTTTTTCCCCCCAGTGTCATAAACGACTCGTTCAATGATCCGTTCTCAACTCCTCCTTTTAAAGACCATACTCTGCTCTGATTGGCCAAATGTCCCAGTCTGTTGTGATTGGAACTGTTAGCGCGTTTCAAAAAGGCAACGCACACTACCATAACGAGTCTCAGCTCCGTCTGTCTGCGAGCAGCCGACGAAGACCAGAGGCGGGGTTTTTTGTTATAACCCTACGTAGGTTAGTACAGGAAGTAAAGTCTGGAATCACTAACGACTCGTTTCAGCTGTTCAGAATCGCTTTCTTCTATTGGGAGTCAATAACTCTGTTTGTCGTTCGCTTTGATTGATCAAACAGCTCTATAACACACTATATGAAAGGTAATATTTGAAAAACCATAATAGGTGCACTTTAATACATCACGGGATCTGACGCAGCTTGTTTTTGTATAAAGACAAAACCACTGAACAGGTGGTCAAATGAGCAACAACTCTTTCTTATTATTATTATTTAACAACTAAACTACCGTATTTCATTATTCTTTCTTCATTTCTTTCTTTCTTTCTTTCTTAATTTTTTTACAAAATGCAGGCTATCTCGTTTTTAGAAATCTTGTCACATCACAAGAGGAGAAAAAAAAAATTGTAACACAATCATATATTATACCAGTTTGGCATAATGTCATCAGGAACTACCTCAGATTTCCATATCACTATATTATCACAACTTTGTTTGTAATAGAATGGTTTTAAATGGCTTTGCTGTTATACAAACTCTGCTACTGATAAAGAGGAATAGCTAAAGCTTTGCCAAAACACTGTGAGCCTCTCTTTTCATTAAAATGCAGTCCAGCTCGGCAGCAGGACACAACGTGCAGGAAATAAACTAAAACAAGCTGCCACTCGGGGCCACTTTGTCCTATCACGCAGTACAGCATTTATTGAAATAAATTTGAATTAAGAACATTCATTCCCAACTTCCCCCCCGAGGATACAGTGCTTCCTTTTTGTTTGGGTTGAGGTGCTTGCTAATACTGCAGGAAGAGCAGCTCAGAAAGATGCAGTGCTATGTTTTATATCCATTGGGGGAATCATGTTTTAGTGAAAAAACCTTTACTGGGAATTGGCTTCTAGTAAAGTGAGACAGAAAAATAGAGGATTAATAAAAATGTCACAAACATTCACTTTCATGTTTGGAGATGTCAATCGGTCTAAACATTTGTATACAGTTTATACAGAACATATATATTTAGTTACAAAATGATTGTGTATCTGTGTGGCTTGCTTTTAGATTCTTTTTCTTAATTGCAAATTTGGACTTCTAGTAACATTGACCATTTATCCATCCTCCGTGAAGATGTTCTAGTTTTTAACATAGCACTCATATTCTCAGGAATACAGTTACTTTTGTTGAATTATGTTGTTTTTTTCCCCTCTCATGTACATTGAGCTTCAGTTTGATTGAAGCAGACGTCCAAAGGAAATAAAGTACCCGAGCTATAAATTGAACAAAGACAATTTGGCCTATTGGTTAAATAAAAACATGTACATCTGAGATTTTTGCATTCAAGTTGTCGCTTTGCAGTAATGAAGTCATTTCATCCAGCTCAAAGAAAAACATTGAACACTTCTCTATGCTTTATAATCAAATTATACACCACTATCACCAAGAAAATCTCTCTACCTGAGACTAATACTGCAAGCAGTCAGGTGACTCACAGCTAGGGCTGTACAGACTAATAGATGAGTCAAATTATACATTCACTAGTCACTGCTGTGGGGAAAACTGTTGCCAAGTTTGAGACTGTCACTAGATTTGGTGAGTTTATAGACAAGTGTTTGTCTTGCAGTCAACATGGCTCTCCTGCTCACTTCACTGCTGCTGTTATACAAGTTGAGAGAACAGGTTCTGCCGATTCACCACCAGTTTGTAAATTCTAACCGAGTTGTGCTTATGTGAGCCTATGTTCCCAAAGACCAATCACTGATTACCATTGTTTCCCTAACAACCAATCACTGATCACCATTGTTCTCAACAACCAATCACTGATCACCATTGTTCTCAACAACCAATCACTGATCACCACTGTTCTCAACAACCAATCACTGATCACCACTGTTTTCAACAACCAATCACTGATCACCATTGTTCTCAACAACCAATCACTGATCACCATTGTTCTCAACAATCAATCACTGATCACCACTGTTCTCAACAACCAATCACTGATCACCATTGTTCTCAACAACCAATCACTGATCACCACTGTTCTCAACAACCAATCACTGATCACCATATTTCTCACCAACCAACCACTGATCTCCATTGTTTCCCCCCACAACCAATCACTGATCACCATATTTCTCAACAACCAATCACTGATCACCATATTTCTCAACAACCAATCACCGATTACCATTGTTTCCCTAACAACCAGTTATAGTTCACCATTGTTCTCAACAACCAATCACTGATCACCATTGTTCTCAAAAACCAATCACTGATCACCACTGTTCTCAACAACCAATCACTGATCACTTTATTTCTCAATAATCAATCACTGATTACCATTGTTTCCCTAACAACCAGTTATAGTTCACCATTGTTCTCAAAAACCAATCACTGATCACCACTGTTCTCAACAACCAATCACTGATCACATTATTTCTCAACAACCAATCACTGATCACCATTGTTTCCCAACAGTTTCTAATAACCATTGTTCTCAACAACCAATCACTGATCACCAATGTTTACCCAACAACCAATCACTAATCACTCTCATCTTGATGAAATTTCCTTCATGTCTATTTCCCAATTAGTCACTATTGCTGCCTCATTTTGTCTGCATTCTTGAGAAAAGAAGCAGTATTTTGTAAATAAATAAATATTTAATTGTGGCATGACCAAAGATTTATTTATTTATTTATTTTACAAGAAATACATTATAATCTATTATTTTCTATTCTGATAAAATTATTCTATTCTTCAGAAAAGCTTCATTCCTCATGTAACATGTTCTTTGATATGCAAATAATCATGACAATTCATTGAATATGCAAATTAGTCTTTTGACATAACCTGGTAGCTTCTATGAGTTTCAAGCATGCTACTTTCCGCTGAAAAGAGTCTGCAACACTGCTGGGGAATGTCGATTAATTGGGATGGTGGAAAAACAGTAGCGAGGCAGATTGTAAAGAATGCAGGAAATATTTCAGACTAAACAAAGCCAATTCTACAGCTCTACTTCAAGTCTTTTTTTGTTTAGTTTTAATGGAATGTGATACTTTACATTTAACTGAAGAGGTGTAGATGGAACTGTATTTTCCTTGTATCCCTCTCTCTCCTGAAGGAATTCTGACCCATCCCACCCAGTCCCAACGTTATTTTTCTTTGTACCTGCACATACAGTGGTGTGAAAAAGTGTTTGCCCCCTTCCTCATTTCCTGTTCCTTTGCATGTTTGTCACACTTAAGTGTTTCGGAACATCAAACCAATTTAAACAATAGTCAAGGACAACACAAGTAAACACAAAATGCAATTTGTAAATGAAGGTGTTTATTATTAAAGGTGAAAAAAAATCCAAAACATCATGGCCCTGTGTGAAACAGTGATTGCCCCCTTACTATAACTGTGGTTGTCCACACCTGAGTTCAATTTCTCTAGCCACACCCGGGCCTGATTATTGCCACACCTGTTCACAATCAAGGCATCACTTAAATAGGAGCTGCTTGACACAGTAAGGGCCACCAAAAGAGCCTTAAAAGCTACACATCATGCCGAGACCCAAAGAAATTTAGGAACAATTGAGAAAGAAAGTAATTGAGATCTATCAGTCTGGAAAGGGTTATAAAGCCATTTCCAAAGCTTTGGGAATCCAGCGAACCACAGTGAGAGCCATTA
>JAFFST010054133.1:171253-181906 GCA_022414735.1 Noturus placidus
AAGAACATATTAAAGGCTTGTGATGAGCTGCATCTGTCCTTCCCGTACGTCCACCTCTGGCTCGCACTCCTCTTTAGGGGATTGGGGGATGGGGATTATATAACCTTCACTGCTTCCTCTGCTCATCTGATAGCAGGATTGCAGCTGTTGGCCAGCCCCTAAATCGGGCATGCTCTTGTAGTAGGCGTCCTCGTCCTCGCTGTGTTTGGAGGGCGAGAGTTGTTCTGTCTGGAGGCTGGTCTCGGTTAAGGGCGAGTCTCTCAGGTTCAGCTCTCTGGAGTACAGGGAGTCCGTAGTGGGTGGCTGCAGACTGTGTTTTGTAGCTGTAGGCTCAGTTCTCGCTCTCTCCTGAGTGTAATACAGGAGGGAGTGAGTCCGCTGGGGGATGAGAGGGGCATCCAGGTGGTGCTGGTGGTGGTGGTGATGGTGCAAGCTCAGACTCCCCACCATTAAATGGCTGCTCTCGCTGTCCACAGGCACCAAGGATGTAGTTTCGGCTACAGTGGTTTCATCTTTGCTACTGGTCCCTCCCCTGGCTACATTTCTAGTGGAGTTATGAGGCTCGTGCCGCTGTTTTTTGCCGCATGTCCTCAGGTTGCTGTGTACCAGGTCCGAGATAATCATCTTCTCGAAGGTGGCTTCGTCTAGGCCGATGCCACCATTGCTGTAGTCCCCGTTCCGAAGCGAGTAGCTATTATTGAAGTTACCATTTAGCGGTAGAGTATCCATTGCACTTGTATCCCTGGCATTATTCATTGAGTGTCCTACAACAACAGAACATGTGAGGGGGTTGTACATTAGTCACTACTGGCCCTGTAACGATAGAAAAGGTAAAAAAAAAAAAATGTATATATAAATATATATAATAAATGTTGTTTAGGACTGGCTTTAGATTTCAAGCATGACACTTAAATCTAAAGCATTTATTCATGATGTTAGATGCACGATAATTAATACATCCTAAACAACATTTTAAAAAAATAAATCAAATAGCACAAACGTCACAGACACATTTTAAAGGACATTGCCAAAGTGGAGCCACAGATGGGCAAGTTAGAATATTAACATAATTCATCAGTCTTCCAGCTTATTTTGGGAGGGGGAGTGAGAATGGTGTTGTGTGGGGAGGTGGGAGGATATGAGAAAAAGGAAATGAAAAAAGCACATGGCCAAAAAAAGGGACTAAAAAGAAGAAAAACACAGACAGCCAAGTCTCTCACTATGAAGAAGCCAGCAAGCAACCATCCAACAGCACGACAGACGGGCAAGTGGAAATGACTAACTTGAGACAACTCACATCATGTCTGTCTGTTCAGGCTATCTGGCCTAAGAGTAGCTGATGGACAAAAGAAAGAAACAAAACAAAACAAACAAAAAAAAAAAAAACGAAACAAAACAAAAAAAACCCCAAATGATTTTATTGTAAAACATGATGTAATCACTGACAAAATCAACGTGAGCAAGGGTTCAGCAAATTAAATCTGATAGACAATTAAGAGCTTCTCTCCTCATTAAATGTCACCATTCAGTTTGTTTTTGCGAGCTGGGCCGTTAAGTCTGCAGTTAATTGAGTGGGTATGTGAGCGTTTTTGCCTTGGGCAGGTAAAGGTCGATCTGCAAAATACAGCTCTGTGATCTCCTCACAGCTTGCAGTGCCAGATTCAAATGTTTATTTTCCCCACCCCTTTTCTGATTTTTTTTTTTTTTTTTATCACAAAGACTACACTGGGTCAACAGTTATCGGCATCTCCTCAAATGGAGGTCTTGGAAATAAAAAGAGGAATAAAAGGACGAAGCAGACTAAGAGACGAACATTTGTAATGCCTAGAAGGGGTTTGGGATCAAGGGAAAGGGGAATAAAAGGAAACATTCTGGTAAACCTTACAAATATGATGTGTGTAAAAACGAATAAAACTACAGTCAATGAACTACTTAACGTTCTACATAACATTCATAAGTTTTACAGAACTATGTGAAAAAATAAGTACACCCCATGGAAATTGTTTATTTATTGACATATTTGGACAAGCAAACATTTGATTATCTTTGAAATGTAAAAAAAATAAAATAAAAAACAACATTGATATACCTGAACAAATCCATAAGGAAAATGAGTTTGTCATCCATTTATTTAACAGACATATCCATAGATGTGATTTTCTTCTTGGAAAAAGTAAGTGCACTATAGGCCTCAAAAGCTAGTAGTAGACATTTTGCATAAACGTTGCTGGAATTTTGACCACTCTTCCATGCAAGATTCTTTCAGTTACAAGATGTTTGAGGGTTTTCTTGCATGTTCTGCCCGTTTCAAATCCCCCTACAACATTTCAATGGGATTCAAATCCAAGCTTTGACTAGGCCATTCCATATCCCTCCATTCCTTGGTGGATTTGCTAGTGTGCTAGTGATCATTATCCTGTTGAAAGCTCCACTTTCGGTTCAACTTCAAATTTCGGACAGATGACCAAACATTATCCTCTTTGATATGATGCAGAATTCATGGTTGAATCAATAAACGCAAGTTCTCTGGTCCTTGAGGCAGTGAAGCAACCCCAAACCATAACATTTCCACCACCATGCTTCACAGTTGGTATGAGGTACTTCTCGTGAAAAGCTGTTTCTGGTCCGCACCAGACATGCCTGCTGTTACTGTGGCCAGACAACTCTATCTTTCATTCATCTGTCCAGAGCACATTATTCCAAAAGACCTGGTCTTATCTATATGCTCATCACCAAACTGTAGCCTTGCAAAGGCTTTTTCCTGGTATGCCTCCCATGCAGGTCAAATTTGTGCAATCTCTTTCTGATTGTAGAAGAATGCACTTTCACACCAACAGTTGCAAGACTTAGTAACAGATCCTGTGATGACATTTTGGGGTTCTTGGAGACTTATTTTGGCATCAGATGATCTACTCTTTGGCTGAAATTGCTGGGACAACCAGTTCTGGATGAATTGGCAGCCATTTGAAATCTGCACCATTTGTAGATGATTTTCCTTACAGGGGAATTATGTATTTCAAATAATTTGGAGATCTTTTTAAATCCCTTGCCAGACTCATAGACATCAACAACATTTTTTCTGAAGGCCTCAAAGAACTCTTTAGACCTCAATAACAAAGAGAATACCAGATGCTAGATATGAGAAGGGTATAAATAAGACCGGTTCAGCCTGAACTCCCTAAGCAGGTTCTAATCACTGGCACCCAATCTTCAACACTTGATTCTAATTTTATGGATTTAAAGATGTGATAAATGTAGGGGTGTACTTACTTTTTCTGTTTTATATCTGTTTTTTAATATTTCTTGTTACTTTAAATTGTGAAATTTATTACAAAATGTCCATTTTATGTGTCATTTGATAGAGTTTATCAACGTCACTAATAGGCACTCTTTCAATAAGGATGTTTGCTTGTTCAAAACAAAAAAAGAAAAAAAAAATTTCCATGGGGTGTACTTATTTTTTGACATGACTCCATGTGTTTTATTGTGATAATGTTTTTACTATGATTGTCATTGATAACAGCCAAAAATAATTTGCATGTAGAATACCTGATTATACGTGGAAATACTATCTGGAATGAAGACGTACACAAAGGGAAATTATAGCAGCTGCTAAAGAGAAGCAAAGCCATTTTTACCACATAGCTTTCCTGATTTAAATTATCTGCAGAAGTTAATAGGAGTGATCCAGATGATATCATCCATTTGTGATAACAATAATAATTTAATGAGGAGTGAAGATAGCATAATGCATCTCTATGACTTAATTCCAATTATGCACAGAAAAGTGGCAAACATTTACTGTAATGACTCTAAGACATTTATTTATAGTTCATTTTTTGGTTGAAGTGTGCTACAAGTGTCACTGGGGTTAAAAATGCTATTTTCTTATAGATTCAAATAAATAACCATCTCAGTTAGATGTCTTTTTTTTTATATTTTTTTTTTAATGTAAAATTTTTTTTGACTCTTTATTCTAAATAATGACTTGCCAGAATATTTAATGTTTAAAATGATTTAAATGATATTAATTTATTGTATTTATCTTTTTAATTTATTATTATTATTTTTTATAGATATCCAAACAGTTAAATGGATGTTTGATGCATTAGCTTGTATTACATGTAAGCAATTCCTGTGTCAGAGCAGTTATACAGGGTGTCCCAAATGTCTCCATACATAAGGGAAAGGAACATTTATTTATTTATTTATTAGCAAGATATAACTTTATTTCCAAAACATCCTCTACATGACTGCTTTTTCTTTGTAAACATACACAGAGTCGTCTCTCCTACTCGTGATGAACTTGGTGTTATGCATGTCCATGTCCATTGCAACCATGTGACAGCTTCCTGATCCTGATCCTTATATCAATACATTCTTATTTTCTCAAAGGCATTCTTCAAGGCTACTTGAAATAAATATAACAAAAATTAACTACTAAAAATTTTGGAAGACATTTAAGTGTTAAAATGTGTTAAAAGACATTGAAGCTAAAAAGTGTCAATTTCTCCTAGGTATGGAGACTTGTTAAACAAATAAGACGTTCATATGTCCTCAATCAAACCTCAATCCTACAGACTCAATAAAACCTCATGTCATCAACGTGTGCTACAGATTGTTTTGGACAATTTATTGTTTCCAATAACCATTATATGAAATATTTTAAAATATTTGTATTCATCCTATTATACAGGTCATTAATCCTATCCTATTGTTTTAGTCATCGGTCTTATTAAAGCACTTCTAATAGATGCTTGATGCATTAGCTCATGTTAAATTTAAGGATATTAAATAAAGGATATGGCATCCTGTGCCATACAGTCAGAGGTGTTATAATCCTTCATCACTAATGTCATATGGTGTACATCTGTAACCTCAGTGATGCAGTGTTACACCAATATCTTTTTCAATTCTACTCTCTAAGCTCACATCTAATCTGCAGTGATGATATAACCAACATAACTTCCACGTTTGGCATCAACATGTTAAAAATATTTTCCAGTTATTTGTGGCACACAGTCAGATTTTTGTTAGAAAAACAATTGCTCCATCACTTGTTTTTCATTCCTATTATATCTGTGTCATAATGATTTGTATATCTGGTTCATAATGATTAGTTTTTAGCTTCTTACTGATATAGGTTTAGTATAATAATAATAATAATAATAATAATAATAATAATAATTATTATTATTATTATTATTATTATTATTATTATTATAGCTCAGGTCTAACTAAAAGTGTTAAAGATATTCAATTCTGTTTGCATACTTCATTCAAATAATGACTCATTGTTGTTCTCCCTCACTCCATATAAGAGTCAGTCCAGATAATGATCGTATTTCAACTTTTAAAGATTTCTGAACCACTTGCTCACTGAATATAGATGGCCTGAGGCTAAACCAGTGATTGTGCCTTTTTAGAAAAAAATCATGCTGAAAAAAAAATTACATTTGATAGGCAAAGTTAAGTTTTACTCCCATACTTGTCTCTCTGTAGGTCGCTAGAGGCATGCAGCAAGAGGGAAAAAGCAGAGCAAACAGATATTAAGGTTTCACATCAATTTCCAAAATGTCACAGCACTTGAATGTCACACCCTGGGGCACGCTTGTAAATCACAGTCACATATGCTTTAATTGTGTTTTAGGCTGAAACTAGTGAAACGGACACCAATCAATTTTTAACTTGTTTATGCATAATTGGCTTTAATTCCAACAAAATAAAGGGGGGGGGGGGTTTCAAGTTTCCACATTTTTGTGGATAAGCTTCAGCCTGCTTCATAATATTCACCTATTATGCACTGAAATGCAATAAAATTTATCACACAATCAGAAATCAATATCAAGAATTATAGAGGAATGAACTATACTGTGAAAGAAACATATATAGTATAGCTCTCTATAATAAAATAAAAGGCTGAGTCTTAAAATGGGGAATTGTTCACAATACATCGAAGATGATACTGAAATGTTTCCAGGGTAATAAACATTTCAGTTCTGTCTAAACTTAATTTTGGTACATGCCTTCCATCTGGAATTCATATATGTATGTATATATTTATACATACATATACACACACACACACACACACACACACACACACACACACATACATACACACATACATACATACCAGAGAGACAGAGAGAAAGAGAGAGAGAGAGTAATTCTACAATGCACCAGCACAGGCATCAGAGGACAGTAGAGAAGTGCGGTGGTTTAGTAAGCGCACCTGGAGAGTTAAAGACAGGAGCCGTAGGAGTGTTACATACGACCGTTTCGGCCAGTAAGGTATTGTATGGGTTGTTAGTGCCTTGTGGTCGTAGAAGAGGGTTTGTTAGTAGATAATTGGCCGTCATTCCTGGATCAGCAAGACAGAGGAGAAGATATAAGTTCAGAGCACATGCTTAAGGATATAAGCTCTCATACTATTTAATGTTGAATAAAAGCTGGCACATTATCATTCATTGATTATGAAACATCTTATATAATATTTGCAGAATCAATGTTTTATAATTTTTTTTTTAATTTGTTATTATGATAGGATAATTATTACTGAGCTGCTTGTTTGCTATCATATTATCAATCTAACATAGGGGACAGTAGTGGCTTGGGGGTTAACTGTTTACAGATTTGAAGGTCAGGGGTTCAAGCTGCCAATGTCGGGCCCTTGAGCAAGGCCCTTAACCCTCTCTGCTCCAGGGGTGCTGTATCATGGCTGACCCTGCACTCTGACCCCAGCTTCCTGACAGGATGGGGTATGCGAAGAAAAGAATTTCACTGTGTGAATTTCAAATATGTATATGTAATCAATAATCATTACTACCGCAAGCCAGTTCCATTGTAAGAGGAAAAGGATCTACCCACTTTAAAAAATCTTGACATTTATCTGGACAGATGATACCAATTGGTAAGCATCTCATTTCATGAGTATCTGTGTTCATTTTGGAATTTAATTTTCACTCATAAGACTGACAGTTTTTTTTTTTTTTTAAACTCCTCTCTGAAGTATTTATTGTCTCAGTCAGTGCAGAGGAACAGAAGCATGAAGAGAGGAAAAGAGTGTCAGCCTATTCTGACTTATGCATGCATGCATGAAGGACTGCTTTAGCATTTTAGAGCAAGCCAAAGCAATGACTGAGGAACACAACCTTACCACTCGGGTCAGCTAGAGTTGAACATCATCTTCTCATCATCATACATTTGTGCCCTGGCTAAATAATAAATGACATTTTTTTTCCTAAGTCCTTCAAATAGCATCCACTAGGTCATTGTACATCTTGATTAATTGATGTGCCTGGGTGTGTGTTAGGAGCAAAGGAGATCATGAACTTAAAATGTGCACTTCTTCTCTAGGATGTGATCACACACCTTACAACATGCACAAATGGGTAACAAATTAAAGGGAAAAAAACCCTCAGTGGCTCTGTTATGCTATATGGTCATGCAGCCTAAAAGTGAAGGGTCCTTCAAAATCAACATAGACTTACTCTGACTGATCATGTTTGTCCTATCCTGATGGGAACGGTCTCTAACAGACCTACATTTTCTATCACATATTAGATTATGGGCGTAACCAAGCATTCTTTGGGGAGGCCGTGCTCCCCCCAATGTTGAGGAAATACCAATCTGTCCCCCCAATACACAGTATAAAATATTGTCTATATGTCCCCATTTAATGAATCCTGCCAACAGATCTGTCTTTCTTCATCTATTCTATTTATTTATGTCTATTCCTTTTTAATATATTTCCGTTTGTTAAGGAGAATAGGTGTGTGCCCCCCTCCAGCTGTACACTTGGTTGCGCCCGTACTCATCACAAGTTCGTTGATATATTTTAGCAGTTCAATCTGTAAGAAATGGAGACAGCAGCCAAGTGTAGAAAAGTGCAGCAGAACATATGAGCTTTTTTCAGTCAGTCAGTAACTATATACCTAAATAGTAGGTAACCTTAGCTTAGTATAGATGCTTGGTTTGTTCTTAAGAATGTCAATTAACTTTCGATATTTGGACACCCACGAAGTAGGCTAGGCTAACGTCAATTTCGGTTTTTGACCATTAACGTTACATTCACTTGAATATCCTCCCGCTGAGTTTGTTGGAACCCCCCCCCAATGTCCATACCATGGTTACTCCCTTGTGTTAGATTGTTTTCCCTTTAATTTGTCACCCATCTGTAGTTTGGTACTGATAAACAAAGTGTCCATTAACATTTACTGGCAAAGGAAAAATCATAACCTGACATCCCTAGCTCTGAATTAATAAGGGAGGTATTAGTTCACAAAAGAGCTTAAGAGACTAAAATGTTTCTAATGTAGCATCAATGGTTTCTAACTAACCTTGGTTGAGGGTTGATGTGCTGTTGATGTCCCCTGAGATAAAGGAGGATTCCGATTGCTTTCTTACAGTGTCGTTCCACATTCTTCTGATTCGGCTCTGTTAGATTAACAAAGACAGCAATTAAGCGTTGGCTCCCTTTGTTGGCAGTAAGAGAAAGATATCTCTTTACTATTTCTCTCTCTCTCTCTCTCTCTCTCTCTCTAACAAAATCATTTTAACTGACATCCTACCGGCATCATAACCCCAAAATCCAAGAGGTGTCGTTTTACCAAAATCATTTCCCTTTATCTATTACATATCTCCCAAATAACCTACAAAATATTTCAACTTCAGACACAGTTCGATTTTCGGGAGTATGTACACAGGGGAAAAAAAACATCATCTGTCAGAATGCTTTAAAAATCAATGCAATTCTTCATTGAATGCCATAGTAGAATTATCCTCGGTTACATATAATATGCATTTTATGTTATCGTTTCAGCCTGCAATTCACAATCTTGTTTTCTATTCACAATGCGCTTCATCTCTTCCTGAAAGCTAAAGGAAACTGGGTCAGCTTGGTTCTTGTAGGCGCCATGTATTGAGCTTACCTGAGTGCCGGAGGAGTAGCGTGCACTTGTCCTTGTTGTTGCTGTCTTTGTGGAACTGTGGGAGCTCTCACTTGGCAAACTGCTGCAACAAGATGTGTGGCGGAGGCATTTGCTGTACTCTCGACGAACCTGCAATTCAAAGTGTCCTTTGGGTTCCCGAATGTGAACTCAACAGCTTTTATACCCAATTTCATCAACCTGGGGCAGTGCATATTACAGATGTGGTCTAGATATAATTTAGAGGTACATTTTTAATAGGCAACCTAAGAGAATATATAGAATGTACTGTTTTAATAAAAAAAAAAATTAAAAAAGCAGATTCCATAAGAAACGAGCAACACTCACTTTTCTCTGAAGCAGACAGTGGAAGATGAATATAAACATTCCCTGGAAGGTGTTGAAAATGGTAAAGAGATAGGCCAACACGACGGATTCGCTATTGATGAATAACAAACCGAAGGTCCAGGTAAGACACAGAAGACACAGCAAGGCAAACGCTCCTAGAACCCAGGACCTGCAAACACAGACATATAACAGCAACTGTGAGTCTGCAAGGTGCCGAAAAACGCGAGGCTTTAAAATAGGCACTGATGATGGCTCGAAAGTAAGACATCTAGTAAAAGAAAAAAAGGAGGGGGGATAAACATATATGGTGCAATAATGTTTTTAAAAAACAGGTTCTTATTATTTGACCCGGGGCTGGGAGAAATGGGAAATGTGAGGGAACAAAACCGAGATTTGAATAAATAAGAAATGAATAAATATGCACATGTATCAATCTGGTTCTCAATCATATATTAAGATATTTAGAGTGTGGGAATTTGGTGTGTGCCACACTACTACGTGAAGGAACGTCACTTTGAGCTGCATTTAGAAGGAGGAGAGAAGGAATATTGCACTTGAGGACTGCAATCGTTTGGCGTTGACAACACATCTTGGCTAGCTAAGGAACCAAAGAGATAGAGTTAGAGGACAGAAAGGAACTGAAAAAGGAAAAAGGAGGCGTGGTGTGTGAAGATTCAAGGGAACCTTCAGACACCCTTGCTGGCGGATAAGAGCACTGACAAACATGGAGAATGGGCATTTTAAACTGAGGATGAGGGAGCTGGAAAGTCAGAGGCAGACTGACGAGAGTGGCAGAGCGATGAAAGGGGAACTACGAGGCTGAGAAAGAAATGTCTAGCTGACGGTCTTACTTGATAAATGGTTTATTATCTTCATAGCTAGAGAGCGTGGTAAGCAGGGAAGAGAGACAAAATCGGGTCAGACAGATCACAGTCCAGTTTAAAAAAGAAAAAAAAAAAAGAAAAAAGCAAACTGTGAAGCTGGAAATTGCAAAGAGATGAAGCTGGCAGGGTCAGAGGAAAGATGATGATCATTATCGGTTTTTTTTTTGTATGTTAAAATGATGAGGCTGGAAACTGTACATTGTGCCGAGCCAATCTGCTTACATAGTGCAAGATATTGTACAAATGTGGAACATATGCTTTAAAGTGAGTCAGACAATAGCAGTACTGTAATAAAGATTTACAGTCATAGTAGGCCTTCTCGTGTTACGCCTATACTTCCCTTTTCAACTAAACAGCAATGCAGAAACATTTGATTTATTCAACATGTAATATGTGAGCACAGCTACACAAACAATAACGGTTAAAACAGGTCCATGTGACAAGACAGGGGTCTAGTGAAATTTTATTGGAAACGTGCCCATATATATATA
>JAFFST010054133.1:189248-199798 GCA_022414735.1 Noturus placidus
CGTTCCACTTCATGATTGTGTCCCACTTGTTGTTGATTCTTCACAAAAAATTACAGTTTTATATCTTTATGTTTGAGGCCTGAAACATGGCAAAAGGTCGAACAGTTCAAGGGGGCCGAATACTTTCGCAATACTATCCCACCAAGATATAGAAACGCGCACAAACATACTTGTCGTACTATCCTTACTTGCGAGGACCTTCCATGAGTCCTTCCATTTAATGCAGCTTCAAAAGCAGGTTTTCTCATGGGGTCCAGCCAAATATCCCCACAAGGATAGCTATATCTGACAATTTTGACCTTGTGGTTCCCACCAAGATATAGAAACATGCACATGCACGCACGCGCGCGCACGCACACACATGCACACAAACACACACTGCCCCAGGCCTCATTTTCTATATATTTCTCTGTAGAACTCTGTACATTACTACCTTTAGCAATGATTAAGAAATAGCTTAGACATGGCAGGGTGACCTGTTTTAGGCACACATTAACACACACATATACAGGAGCCTTTAGTACCTCTAGCCTGAGCTATCATTAATCTGTGTAAAAGCCTTCTCATGCAGCACTTGTCTCTGTTAGAGAGTGTTTTACAAACAAGAGCTCGCTAGAGGCTTTTTGAGCCGATAAAAACCACAGTCACTTCAGGTGTCCTCTTAAAGATTTACTCTGTGTGTGTGTGGGTGAGTGTGTGTGTGTGTGTGTGTGTGTGTGTGTGTGTGTGTGTTTAGCTCATCAATGCTGCGGACTGCGCTTCATGTGTACGAGAAAGGGTTAAAACACCGAGTTAAAAGCAAATCTCTACGTTCACTCACGCTTTCTCTGTTCCATAACTCCCATAATCCACAGCCGCGGACACGCCCACGATGATAGCAGGAAACAGGTAGCCCGAAACGTAGTAATATTTCTTTCGTGAGTATTCGCTCTCGAAGATGTCCACGAGCATAAGATAGAGATGAACTCCCTCCAAACACATCCAAGCAAAAGAGGACAAGAAGAAATAATGCAGGATCCCAGCGATGATCGCACAACCAATCTGTGACACACACAGACATAACAGCATGAGAAACACGACCTCTACCGTTAAAAAGATACTAAAATATGTTCTGCACTGATATAAACAAGGGCTGAACGTAAAAAAAGTCATTATGTAGAGCTTGTTTCCCGTTAAAATGATTTAAAGGAATATAAATGGAGCTCTAAAACATCACATACAGACGTATTAACAATACTGCAATAACGGTTTGAATACTTCAAAAAAATAAGGACATGAGAAAGCAAGTAATCAAACATGCTGACTATGTCTTACTGCTTCCCTGCACTGCCGCTGAAAGAAATGACATTGTTTAAATTTTCTCTTGGAGGAAGAGACATCCTGGTGTGACATGATGTAGGACAGAAATAACTGAGTCACAGAAATCAATGGTTCACCCTCAGAGCCTACCCTGAGTTCTGTCACACTGCGGCCAATTAGGAAGAGGAGTTCGGCAGTGAAGAGGTTAATGCAAAGGTTCTTGTGTATGGTGTTTCTGTCACTCTGCAGGCCACGGAAGAAGCAGAATGTGAAGATGCACATGGCCAAGCAGACAAGTGAGACCACAATGCCCACGCGAGTGATGACCGTCAGCAGCAGCTTGTGCTCTCTGCCTGGGCCCTGGAGAAAGACAGGACGGAAGGAGAGGACATATAGGGAGGAGATGAATAAAATGTTTTGCCAAGGCAATGATACATCATGTGTGCCACAACCATCTGTTCTAGCTTCCTAAGAGCTAAAAACACAGCCTGTATTGTATATCTGTTCGACAAATAAGAGGGTGAGGGGGTTACCGGACCCTCGATTCCTTCCGATATGATCTTACCAGCATTTCCTGATGAGCCATAAGGACGGCGAAATTTGTTAGATGGCTGCACGAGCATGTTGTGTGGGTTTTGTTCGACTTAACAAGCTTGCAGCCTTGTGTGGACCAGTATCCCATCATGCTCCTTTCTGAGTAATTCCAAAAGGAGCAGTTTGAATTGAAATAGTGTTGCATCTGACGGGGAAAAAAAGGAAAAAAGACGACAAATTATTCATGTTGTTGGACACATAAATTATAAAGCATTAATTCTTCTCCTTAAAAATAGTCTGGAAAAAAACAAACAAACTGTAAAGCACTCAGTGTGCAGTGCCGTTGCGAAAGAAGTGAGAAATCGAGCGTGGGACCATTGATTATATGAGCTTCTAATAGAGAGTATAATGGTTTTAAGGCATGTCTGTGAAAATCACACAATTACTTTGATAGAGAGGAAAAAAATCAAGTAGAATCCTCCTCTGGGAGCATTTCTGACCACTTTAAAAGACAAATGATAATTGGTCTTCTGGTAATTTCATCCCACACTGTCTGGCTAATCTGCGAGTTAATTTTCCAATCGGGAAAAAAAAAAGAATGGGAAATTGTATCATTTAGACCCTAATGTCGACAAACAAATTAGTATTCATTGGGAATTTTGTCAAGACCCCCTAATAATCAACAGTTCATTCTTAGTTAATTTCATGTTCAGTGGCTTTAACAAACTCCTCTCTGACCTCGCAGGGTAATTAAAAACGAGGAAAGTTTACAATCTCCTGGGGTTTTTTTCTCTGTCTGTCTCGTGTGTTTGTTTAGCTCTGGGACTCACATCAATGTGTTCCAGGGTAAAAATCACTGGCTCGGTTATATAGACTCGACTGGATTCCTTGTTGATTGAGGCAGCGATGACATCTGAGTTTACGGCCACGGTGAGGTTGTGGCCGCTCGCCTCGCTGCCCAGTTTGATTGTCGCATTCTCGGTGCTCAGGAACTGGCCCAGGTTTTTGTACAGAGCAAACACCAACTTGGCAACACCTGTACATTAAAAGAAATGAAAACAACATGAAAGGGGTTAGTCATGAATTATGAAAGTGTAAGTTTCTGCAGCCCTGGTATTATTATTATTATTATTATTATTACTACTATTATATGGAGAGTGTCTGCACGTGTACAGAATTCCACTTGGTTCTCTGTAGCCCTATAAATGCAGTGAGAAGCTGTCAGCAGCGAGAGACGCAGAGCTAAAGTTCAGGAATGTTATTTAAAAGAAAGGTGTTTATAGGAGAACATGTGAGACGAACAGCTTCAGACAGGGCTGCAATATCGGAGCTAAAACTGCTGATATCCAGGAGCTCCCTAGATATGCCGAGTCATGCCCACCGTTCCAGCGTTATTAATACGACTAAAAGTCTTTAGACAGTCTCGCCTAAGGGATGGCGTCAGTGCTGTGTTATAAGTCTGAAATCAATAAGTTGGTGTGCTGTGCCCCTGAAGGAAAAGAAACATATTGCCCTGCGCACACAATACAGAAGCAATGGGTTCAACTGGCATCAGAAAGGAAAAAAAAAACAAAACAAAGACTAACACCTCTCATAAAGACCAAGTCTCTTTTTTTATTTTTTATTTTTATTTAAACAAACAAACAAAAACATTTTGTACTGAGGGATTCTAATTTATTTTAATTATCTTGTTATTACATATCAGATATATATATATATATATATATATTAACTGATATTAACAAAATAATTAAAATTGACACAATGGAGAGAAGACAGCTGTGTGAACTAAACAAATAGATTTATCAATATGACATGGACATTCAGGATGGTCATTCAGTGTATTAATTCCACTCAACCCTGTTAAGATTGGCTTTCTAGCTGTGCTTCACTTAATGTGACTGCTGAAATACAAGATTACATCAAAGATTCATTCACACACACACACACACACACACACACACACCTTATCTAATGATAAATGTTTTGTCCAGGCATCTTCGCTTCTCCAGAAAACCCACTTAATTTTTCTGTGATAAGTTTTTTAGATACACGTTATTACACATTTATTTTCAGACCAGTCCAAAATAGGCGATGTTCAAACGGCATGCTTTTGATTCAGTGATCTTCAAGCAGTAATCTGATTGAAGACACCTGAAACATGTTACCTATGCCAGAACTGCAGGTGCATATACAGTATGTAGACTGAAACACACTGAAATTTTTTTCTATAATAATAATAATAAGAATAAGAAATAGAATAAGGAAACCCTGAGAGTTTCCACCTTCTCCATGGTTAAAATCAAAAGCATGCAGTGGCATTTAACACTGCTCATGCTTTATAAGCATTTCTTTTACCACTGCTGCCTCTGTGTGTATGTGTGTGTGTGTGTGTGTGTGTGTGTGTGTGTGTGTGTGTGTGTGTGTGTGTGTGTGTGTGTGTGGCGCTGTGTCTGTGTGGCTGTGTATTTTTTTTTTACCATTCCGACTGTTCAGTTTAACTGTATTGGCTGTCAGCTGGATAGATATACCACCCTTGCTGCTTTGGGGAAACTTGAAGTCCTGCACCTGGCCATCTGTGCTCAGCACATACACATCCAGGACTAGGTAAAGAGAGAGAGAAAACAAACAAACAAACAAACAAACAAACAAACAAAACATTTTGTACTGAGGGTTTCTAATTTATTTGCATCTCACCATGCCTACATTGTACAAAATGGAGATCAACATGCGTTCCAAAAAGAGCAACTAAAAATCACCTGCAAGATGAATTACATTTACTAACGAACTCCATTTGGCGCCATGACCATCAAGGTCTACCATTAAAATGGACTAAACAGGTGCAAGGGAATTTTAGCGCATATAATAAAATCAAATATCAAAATTGTGATGATCTCTTTGTATACGCGTTTTTGGTACATTCACTCTCCGAGTGCAAAATACCAGGTACAAACAATTACCCTCTGATTGTAACCACCTACGTCCATTTATCAAGGCTGATAGTAATTACTGACTGCAGGTGCATTTCATGCCCTTGAAAAGCTGCAAAATTCATTGCTCATGAGACATCAACGAACATTAGGTTACACTGTTTCTGGAAATGTTTTCATTTCTTTTCAGTGATGGACAAAACCACTTTGGAAAACTTTTTTTTTCTTTAATGTCTTTTGTGGTAGTCGTGCAATCTTAAACCGTCAGAGCTTTGGCCTCGGTTACTTTTTTTTTTTAAAGTGTAAAGTGGCCTCAGTAGCTTAAACAGTACGCTTCACTGTCTGTCGTTCTAAGGTCACATCCCAAATGACCAACTAGCAATTGATTAAATTAAACATGGATTTTTCAGCGCTGCAACAGACACAAGTTGATCCAAATATGACTTGTATTTAAAAACACAAGAGCACACGCTCCTGAAATGTCTAGACTCGAAATCCCATTGTGGCGAGCAAGCCATATTTTATATTAGCCACGTTTATTTGCAGTACTCACTTATATTGCTAGCTGGCACTTTCACTATTGCGGGCTCCATTAGATTGTCAGCAAGGACAAAGGCTCCTTCCTCGAGAGTGTCCAGTAACATGGTGGCAGCGTGAGTCTGCTCTGTGATATTCATGCCTCTCCAAGACTTCAGCGCTTCTGGCCGGAGCAGGTTGTCCACTGTATCCACGATCGCCTACAACCGAAAAGGAAGCGCCATGTAAGCACTCATGACAATGCGGTTCAAAGCTTTTGCTTTATCCTAATGCCAGGTAGTCTATGCCCAGAAAAACAAACATGCATGCCTTAACACCATGAACATTATGTTCATCAATTTTTGAATAATTGATCTGCATAAAAGGACATTCCTTCCACCATAAGCACAATCAGTAAAAGAAAAGAAAGAGGAAAAAAAACTAAATTGCGAGCATAAAATGCTGTTTGGGCGAAACTGGACAGTAATACAGTTTTGAGTGTTTTGGCCCTGTACTTCAGCACAGTCCTTTCAGCACCATTTTAAATAAAACCATTACACTATGTAGTACGTGCTGAATGCCAGGGTTTATTTGGGAGGTATGTACACCCAGTACATATCTTTAATCAAAACATTCCAAAACAACAAAGTGTTCAATGAAGTCACACACTGCACATAAAGTGTTCCCGACCACCATGGTGCAGACCGGTACCGGCCACAGCAATCCAATCCAGCAGCACTATGTTTCCCGCATGGAAACAAACACTGTAGTTTAATAAATAAATCAGTCATGTATTGACAGAAAGCAGCTTTCTGAACAAGCAGCACATCGCAATCTATCCGAATAAATGCTTGACTGCATCAGTAACACATCTACCCAGCACACGGCATCTCCATCTCCACTAAACAATCAATCACAGTTTATTCTTCTATGAACTTCCTTCCTCTGATGATGATAGTAGCTTTGCTACAAACACACCACCAGGTTACCTTTAACCCACAGATTATTCTCCAACAAGTCCTGTTCCCTCACCAGTGTATGATATGTATGAGAGTGATTCTCAATAAACTACATAGTCTGATAGCCTTGTGTTATTTTAATCTGCCCTGTAAGGATGACCCTCCTCCGCTTCGCTGTGGTCACAGCGGCCCGTCGACAGTGCTGTACACCGCTGTCCAATCTGCATTATTGCAAAGTTTGGTGACCAATGATTTAATAGAAAATCTGGGAACCTAACTAATTCAGCGCCTAACATAAAATGCTAATGTTCCATGCTGTGACCTAGTCCTGTGGCATATAGTTTGAATATGCTTAAGGCTAGGAGCGATAAGATGTTTCTAGCAGGGGGTACTCACACAAACTGGGTGTGTGTGTGTGGGGGGGGGTTAAGGGTTGTCGACCGCACAATACATCAGTAATTATTCAAAAACACCCCAAAGCACACTTATGCACTTCCAGCAAATCCTGGATCTTACGAAACATCAGAACTGCACAAATAGCTCAATACCGCAATGCAAAATAACTTGTCTATTTATCCAGACTACTCCACAATGCAGGCACGTCTCCCACAGTCTACTTGGGACTTTACAATTTGTATTTGTGGCTCCAAACTCCTGCTCTCCATCTATCTTTCTTACTCATACCTGCAGGATCCTGCCGCTAGCTGTTGTTGACACTGGTGTCTGACTACCAACAGCTCGTTACTCCTAGTACCAGGGTTTACAGTTTCCTGCAGCTCTTCACCTCACAAGTGTTTTTTTTTTTTTGTTCTTTTAGCATCTTTAGTCCCATAAAGTCTGCTTGCTTGTTTGGTAAATTTAGCTCCTTTTTATCACTCCAAAAACTCTTTGTTAACACCAATGATGCGTGACCACGTACGACAGGTGACAAACTGATTAGGATGCCAGTGTGATTTACACCAAGCATCAATGAAATGACCCAATTGTATACACAAACTGTCACTGTATTACACATGAAACCTTATTTTTTAAATAAACTCTGAAATGAGAGTTGTCGCAGGATATTTATCTGCACTCAGTCGCCTATTTGATTCTCACCAATCATATAGAAGTCATATGTATATATTAATATAGTACCGTTCAGCACTGTTTTTATCTACAAGTGACAGCTGTGTGCAGTCTTGTGAGCCTCAGAAACACAAACATTTATCTAAAAGTAAAACTATCTCGGAGTGAACGTCACTCATTCCTATTCTGCATTAATGGCTGCGAATTTCACACCCTTAATCTCACACATGAAGTCAGCTTTTCAACGATGGGCAGCTCTACCACTATCTCCTCTTGGTAGAATAAACACTGTAAAAATGAACATTCTTCCAATATTCCTCTACCTCTTTCAATCCATCCCTTTGTTTTTACCCAAATCTTTCTTTAAGAATATAGACAAATTAATCTCATCTTTCATCTGGGCAGGAAAAACTCCCAGGGTCTCCAAATTTTTACTTCAGAGGAGTCGACTGAGTGGTGGCCTTTCTTTGCCCAATTTCATGTATTATTATTGGGCGGCTAACATTCAGAAACTGGTGTTCTGGGTGCAGGCCCCCTCTCTTCCATGGTGCCACTTAGAAGCACAGTCTTGTATTTCGACCTCCCTACCTGCTCTGGTGTTCTCCTCCCTTCCTGTAGCCCTTTCACAACACACAGATAATCCTATAGTATGTACCTCCCTGAAAATCTTCTACCAGTTTCGCCGACATTTTAAAACTGTTTCGAATATATCAAAAATATTGATTCTGTATTGATATATTTTGTTGTACTCTGAAAAGTGTATAAGGATCAATAAAAAAATTATAAATCAGTAAAAGTAAAACTGTAACCAAACCAGTTCCAGGTTATGGAGATAGTGCCTCGTTTAGCGATAAACTCCTCCTCAGGTTCACATCCACCTTCCGCCATGGGTCGCGCACAGAACTACGTCATCGACTAGGCTTTATCGTTATGATTGCGGGAAGACGAATTCTTATTGTGGGGAGAATTTCTACCTATATAAGATATCGCCCATCCCTAGCATGTCTAGCATCAATTATTCTTCAATTATGCATTGGACGTGATCTTACCGACTATTAATATCTAGTTTTAATTTTGCTCTCCCAAACAGCTGTCCTGAGCTTGTCACACAAAGCCATTTCAGTGGATTATTAACAACGGAGCAAAAAAAGAATAGTTCAGCAAGCGCTGTGCATGAAACCAGCTTGTCAAAGAGGTCAAAACACGATGGCAATAATTGTGCAAGAAAGCAGCCAGGCCACAACTAGGCTAATCACATCTGAGATAGTACACTGCTGTGCTAAATGCCATCTTAGAAGCACTTATGGGACACTGTCCCAAATGGGCCACTGCATGGGAAATGGGAAACACGAGAAAGATGCCTGGGCTGAGGAAAATCAAGAGATCTTTTGCATCATGCTCATGGAAGGATTAGACCAGGGGGTGTGACGAGGAATCACAATGGTACCAATGAGTTGAGAAATCAACGCAAGATCAAACCAGTTCCTGGGTCATAGTTCCAGGAACCTTTTTATTTCCTGCACCAGAGCTGGAGCTCATCTGCAGACCAGGAGTTACTGTAATGAAGCTCACTGTGCTGAATGTCATACAAGCGTCTAGTGAAATACCATGTGACCATGGCAAAAATAGACTTGAGGTGTGAAATTGAACCTTATGACTGTGTGACTGCTGCTACACCACTTAAAAAGCTTTTAAAAATTACATTCATGTAAATGTTAGCAGGCTCAAAAAGCTCAACCTCCTGCATGTCTGCTTTTTTTGTCTACCTTTGTTACATGTTAAAATGGCAATCATTGTGTAATTTGTTTCATTCCTGTTATTTTACATAATGGTAATGCTCCCCGTAGTGTGGTGAAAAATGAAGAAAAGTAACTTGTCCGGGAACAGCTCGTCTGTCGCTCTGAAACTCTTTATTTTCTCCAAAGGAGAACCAGCGCCTATGGGGTAGGAAATGTTTTCCTGGAACACATCCATCCCACAATGTGTACAGTTTATCCACACTTGCACATAAACCATGATAATGCACCATATCTCAAGGCATGCATTGTCACTGAACGGTTGCAGGAGCATAACAGCTTTTTTTCGTTCATAGCTTTAGTGGTCTGTTTAACCTCCACATCTCAACCCAATAAATCATATCTGGGACAAAGTATAAAGGGCTGCTTACTGCAAAATTGCAAAGCCATCCAATTTGCATTAACTGCACAACGAGGTCATTTTTGTGTTTGTTCGAAAACGTCCATCATCTCTTTATGTGATTCTGAATGCCAAAGAAGCCACAACACACCTATATTGGATGAACCAAATAGGAATTGCACTTCTTTTTTATTCATAGTTGTCCCATTTCCACAGGATCATAAGTCACTGGATAAAGGGACAACCTTAAACAAACGGTCAAGTTTACCGCTTGCTGAGAAACCCTGCCAGGCCCGTAATGCTCAAAGAGACTCAACAGCAGCCGTACATGTTCCATGCCATCATGTTTCACTGCTTAGCAGGTAAGAACTTCCCTTTCTTAATTCGAGAACTAAATACAGGTTAATATTCAGACAGTAAAAAATTTTAGCACAACTTACACTGGCCTGGCCTCTGTGTGCATGGGATTAGTGTTATGCTAGTGTTAAATCAGCTCCTTTATCCACCTTTACAGATGTTCCTTTCATCACATATACGCATTCAATTCATTTACATTGTGAAACCAAGTACCGAATAGTAGGATATCACTGCCCTTTTCCTCCAACCAAGCCCTCCTCCATTTAATTTTTACTCCCCACTCTGTAGAACGTCTTCAATAGCCTTAATAAGATGAAATATTTCATTAAATGTCGTGAATGGAAAATTTGCATCATCCCATCCTGATGGAGAGATTCTGAAGATTGTGGTTTGAAATCTGGAATAACTTTATTTGAATTTGTAATCATTGCAGGAGCTATAATGAAACTTTAAGCCAGGTTAAGTCGATCTTATATCACAGCTAGTGTTTTCCTTTAAAAGGCAATGTGCTGGAATAGAAAGCCCAACCAACAAGAACCGAGTCACTGTCCAGTTACATACTTCACTGTAATCATGCCTTAATTCTCTCCCGACACGCTGCTGTACTGTGCACGCTATCAATATATATATATATATATATATATATATATATATATATATATATATATACAGTGGTGTGAAAAAGTGTTTGCCCCCTTCCTCATTTCCTGTTCCTTTGCATGTTTGTCACACTTAAGTGTTTCGGAACATC
>JAFFST010054133.1:200982-218898 GCA_022414735.1 Noturus placidus
AGGGAACAGGAAATGAGGAAGGGGGCAAACACTTTTTCACACCACTGTATATATATATATATGTGTGTGTGTGTGTGTGTGTGTATATATATATATATATATATATATATATATATATATATTAGCCCGTGTGCTATGTGCATTTTCCCACTAAAGATCAGATTAGAAACAATGAACAGCCAAGCTGCAAATAAAATGCTGACACATACTGCCATGTACCATGGCAGGATACAAACTGCACTGATTAGTAAGAGCGAATGGTTCCAAGCCACAGTATAGCTGGCATGAGCTTGGAGGGCATTGGAAGATCAAAAATTCATCAAGTGATGGAGAAAATGAGAGGCTACATGGCAGGGAAACATGCCGCTGAGCAGTGGCAGGGAAGGAGGGAGGAGCGGGAGGAGGGACATGTAAAGAAAAGAAAAAAATATATAACTATACCTTCATATATGCCCTGCATGTCCTTTCTCGCTTTTGAACCTTTTTTTTTTTTTAATTAGAAAGAAGACAAAAAGACCGATGAAAGAAAGAAAAGCGTTAGAAAAACACTGGCCCTCAGACACAAATAACTGTTCCACATGGACTTCAGCAACACTAATGAGCTGCTTCGATTGCTCATTCTCTTATGTGCATTAAGGCCAAATTTGAAAGGTGGTGTCTGGCCAAAAAATCAGAATCAATATATTGCAGACTATTACGACAGTAGTATGCCAAATTTCTAATGCTTAATGAGGATTTAACCCTCTGAAGTCACAGTTATCGCTGGTAATACCAGAAATAATATTATATTCATTATCTTTCAGTAAAAGCTTATAGAAACAAGCCGAGAACAAATCAAGAAAGAAAAAAAATCCTACAGTGAATATGAATTCTGGGTTAAAAACCTTGCATTAATGCAATCTGCGCAACTTTTTCATTTGTCTCGACATCAAGAGAGCTGAGAATGGATTTTTAAAAAGAACTCCTCTGATCATTTCTATGACTTTTGAGTAAAAACAATATACTGTTGTTTTTCAATTTCCACACTGCTGTGTTTTTTACTTATCCAGTAATAAGTGCAACAACAGAGGGTAAACGTCATGTAGTTGCTGAATCAGCTCCATGTGCCTAAATCTCAAATAGAAAGTACAGTTATGAGACAAAGATAAATCCATTTGTACCTTGTTGAAGCTCCTTCCGGTAGAGTCCTTTTCGCTTGGCTTCAGCTCCTGCAGTTGTGCATCCAGGATGTCCACCAGCTGCTCCATGAGCCTCATGGTGGAGCTGATGTCGCCGGGGAAGATGGGCCCTTTGGTGTGCTTAGCTAGCTCGTTGGCCAGGTTGGCCGCGTTCTCCCCACTCCGGATCTGAAAGATTGTGCAAATTAGCCGCGCAGCAGGAGCCGAGAAATATCATTCTGCGTCTGCAGGCCTCTCGGCCCTAATTATGACATCTTCACGCTGTGAGGAAATATGCTTCGCTAACAGCACCCAGGAGCCATCGCTTAGTAATTAAAAACTGATAACACATCCTGTGCGCATTAGACAGGGTTTATTTTTTTTTTTTTCCTTTGGAAAAAAAAAGTTCATTTTGCTTCCGCGTGAGGTGTGGGCAGTCCATTGTGTCTAATGGCAGCCCATTCGAACTTCAGCTTGCAGAGCACATTAGCCCTTTTAGAGCACACATTCAGAAGATGCGTTATCAGATCGAGCAGCGGGGCGCCCTATTGGGTAGCTTGAGGCTACGTTTCTCAATCTAAGCCAATGATAGTAAGAAGTGTGTGCTCAAAATTTGGCACTGGGGACTGTTTTATATTCATGACGGTGAGCTCAGCAAACTCTCTGAGCTATTAGGAATATTTGTATGTTTGGTGTCACGCAGTTGGACTAATACAAACCTTCTGAGCCACTTGATTGACCCAGTGAGAGGTGCAGTTGCTTAGATCAGGGCCTTTTGGGTGCCAGGCCCCGGTGGAGAGGACACACAGGTAGGAGGCGGTGCCTGAAAATAAAACAATATTTGGACTCGATGTCTTACTTACATGTATTTGTTTCTGTGGTATCACTTCTATGCATCGAATTTAGTACACTGCTGTGTCATGTTTGTACGGTGCCCACAGTTTTATTATAAATCCTCTTTCGAAAACACACAATAATCCCAAATAAAAAAAAAAAAAAATGAAAGAAACCCCGTCCTCAAATGTGTTCTGCTTAATGGCGTTTGTAAATACCTTTAAATTGCGTATGATGGAGCAAACACATACTTACCCTTGGTTCCTTTGGGACATGGTCGTTCCATAAGCATGCCCCTCTGTGTCTGAGGCCACACGATGTCCCTTCGCTCCACGCTGTCACAGAAGCGCTTGGGCAAAGGGAACGACTCCAGGGATGGAGGCGTTGTAGTTCGAGACGGTGCCACTGGGGGTTTAGGGGGCTTGTTGCCGACCCTGGTCCCTGTAGTGTTTACGGTTGTTGTTAGGCCTTTATGCTGTGCTGTTGTTGTTGTCATTGAGGTGGTTGTCATTCGGGGTGGCGCTGGCACAGAGGTGGCATCTGAGATAGGCGGGGCTGAAGGAAAGAAAATAAATCTAGTTCATGATGACGTGTCTTTTTTTTTTTTTTTTTTTTTTAAATGTCTTTTAGGTAATGCAAGTTCAACTGCCAGAAAATGTTTGATTCTGAATTTAGTTCTAGAAAAAGAGCAATATGGAGACATAATTTTTTTTTATGACCTACATATTATTCCATGCACGTGGCAGAAGCATTAATGATGGAACAACAATGCTTGTGTCTGCTATTTTCAAGCATCCTCAATTAGCTTTCAACAAAGGAACATGTATTTTTACATTGCGCATCCATTTAGAAGACAAAAACACTCACTGGGGTTTGAAATGTACACAAAAGCGCGCACTGGCTACAACTCTTCTTAAATGCTGCACGGGAAAATAAAGGTTTCTGTCACAAAATGAGTTCAGGATTTCTTGCAGTTAAATTTGCATCCTGTCAGGAAAGTGGAAACATCAATAATGCCATCCCTGCTTTGATAAATGTCAGAGTATCCTTTGTTGCTGCCAATTCATGAATCACTGTGAATCACTGCCCACATTTCAGAGTTATATAAAATTAAGTTCCTACGGGGGACAAAAAAAAACTAAACTGGCTGAAGTACATAAAAAGAGTACAATAAAAAAAAAACAGACTTGTTGAATCGCGCTATGTTTAAATCTAAATAAATACTGACCAATATCTCCTACTTCCAGCTGGATGGAAACAGATTAGTCTGGCAGCCTGCTGATAATAGCCCCAGAGAGTGTGAGAGATTCTGGACCTGTCTGTGTGTGTGCGTGTGTGCGTGTGTGTGCGTGTGTGTAAGAGAGAGAGAGAGAGAGAGAGAGAGAGAGAGAGCTTTCTCTTCGAGATTGGGCATGACCTACTGTGAATTAGTCTCAACTGACTGGGTGGAGAGTTCTGGTTCGATTCAGACTGCAGAGAACTGCTCCAGACCCTCTACCCCGAGAAGCCCAATGTTTCCCCTGATCAGGTTTTTTTATTTCTACAGTCGGCATGACACACTCGAATGTTCATTACTCCTAATCCATTTTTTCCTCCTGACACTCTGCATGTGTACATTCTCTGCTTGTCGTGCTGGGGGAAATAACACAGTGCTGGATATTTTACTGCCGATGAAATGTTTCTGCCAGACTCACAGTGTACATTAAGGGGCCATTTACACGACAACGTTTACCCTAACCCTAAGTAAAAAGGGGAACCTGTTTATATACGAACGCTTCGGCTGTTTGTTTACACGGCGACGGTGTTTTCGGGGCCTGATAACACAAACTTTTCAAAATGGGTTTGAAAGTGCAAGTTTTTGAAAACGGTGCCGTTATCGTCAACGCGTGAATGTACAAAAAAACGAGAAACTGCTAAAACGACGAGGTCACGCATATTACGTGTTCAGTCTATAAGCGTGCGCGCGAGTACTTCAAAACTACGATGGTGGACTACAGGACGATGTTTGTGCTGCTTAAGATTTGGAGTTTATTGTCGCTTCTCCAGCAAAGTGTAGATTTACTGCATCACTACTACGACTAGCGGAGGCGCCTTTGTTACATACGCCAAATTATTAACCCACATCTACGCCAACAAAGGGTATTCAAAACCTTATAATATCTTTGTAATTGTCTGTTTTGGAGTATATCGGGATCCTTATAGCTAATAAAATATAGAAAGCAAACTGACTGCCACTGCCTCAATATTTGATTTGTATATGCCATTTTGTTCCATTTTGGTACAATGATGGTCAATTATTAGTATTTAAAGATGCACTATTTAGATATTTTTTCAGTATTTAAAATTGAACGAGCTGTGTTAACAGAATTCTGACCAGGAGCACGAGAAAAACAAAAAGCTGTACATTAAATGATATTACATTAGAGACATCTCATTATTTATTAACCAAGAATAATAAGCCAAATCTACGCTTGACAAGCGTGAGTTTTCACAATTCTTTATGACAATGAATCATTTTCCAAGTCTAACTATTGAGATTCTAAGTAACTGGAGACAGAACGTTTGATTTTTTTACTCCATGTAGCTCAAAATCTATTGAAATCGTTTGAGAAATGTAAACGTTATTTTGCTTTTTATCCAGAAAATCCACGCCTCCCCCGTTTTCTTGTATTTGTTAATAGGACGGACAGTCTTGCCCGGATCGATATGTCGGACACGTTGACACGTGAATGCTTATGTGTGCAGATGTGTGGTATTTCTTGACAAAGTGACATCGCCACCTACAGGTCATAATACATAATACAGCGTTTTTAGTCGTTTTACGCCAATACGTTTGAATGGGGATCGCTTTGACAACGTTGTCGGCTGTACACGAATCTTTTCAAAAATGCAAAGGAACATAGTACATTGTTGTCGTGTAAAAGTACCCTAGGCCCTGGGTGCGTGTTGAAAAGCAATGGGTGTAAAGAGGACATGGTGACATTTTTTTCATTGCCGTATGCCTCTGATAGGTAAAATCTGCAATACAGCATTAACGCAAGCTCTTTCCCAAGAATATGATATGCATTAAATTCCATCTTTGTCGTTGGAAACAAAAGACTTTGCATCTTTGTGTTGTGTGAGACACGCTATGTTAGAAATACAGAAGGAAGCACCTTTCTTATCGAACACATCAGCATATAACTGTATGGTTACGTGGCTTTCATTCACACTGACGAGTTCACAGCAGACACCATATTGACACACACACACAGACACTGTTGCTACGTCAACGCATCTGCCATGGTACTCCATTGTGAATCGAAAAAAACTATTAACTTCACATTTACATTTAAGGCAAAGAGTACTGAACTGTAAACGTCCTTAGCCTTCAGCTCAGATAGCCCCTTGTCTTAAATCAAATCAAGTGTATCAGAAAATGAAAACACATGCGTTCCCATTGGGTAAGTAATTACTCGTTCCCTTGCTTTGAGTCGTCGGTAATATTCACACCCACATTAACACCCACACCCACTGTAATACTTGCCAACAGTTTTTGGAAAAGGAATCTTAGTTGAATTCAATTCAGCCAGCTTGGAAAAACAGCTTAACTTCCTCTGATCCCCACTGATGGTTATTTAACGTTGTGGAAACGTTCGCATGACAATAACTCAACTTGACGTAGAAACACAAAAAGCACAGAAAGGATTAAAAACAGAAGAAAAAAAACATTACCCATCTCATCGACTTACTGGAACCTTCATTCATATTCTCATAGCCAATAAGCATGCACGACTTACAACGTGAAACTTGTCTCATGAATGCAAGTTCCAGCTGTATAATATTCTTAAAGTTGAACTGATTCCTGTGAAACACTGTACTGTAAATATTGCCATTTGAAAGGAGAGATTTTCTAGCTCTCACACACGCATTAACAGCAGAACTGCAGTTTGATGAAACGTTGCATCCGATGACGTTACCGCTATACATCGTAATATCATGTTTGTTTACTGTTAGGATTTTGCACACGCCTGTTATTTCTCCATCCAAACATTCTACGACAGGAGCACTACTTGAACCAGTATAACAATTCCACGCTGATCCTTGAGCTCATTACAATCTTGCTACGAGTTGAAGGGAAAAGAAAAATACAGCAGGGTCAATGTCACCTTGTCACGTCTGTGGGTCTTTGATTATCTAAAAGAAAATGACTATATGATTAGAATTCGAACACGTATAGTGGGGCGGAATTCTTCGCCGTGCCATCGCTGGTCGGTGGTGTTGTCGCCTAGCAATCGAGGCTGTTGTGGAAGGAAAATAACAACCTTTCTAGCTCGCGTTTGTGTGTCACGGCTAATTTCACTTGCTGAGTGAGCGATGCAGAAATGACAGTGTTTCATAGGCACCTCCATATTGTTCCGAATTCTGTAATGCTGTTTGCAGACCCAGAAACTACCTTAATAACCTCCAGCGTTGTGCAGGTGCTCTATAATTTGGAACGGCTAAATAGTTTGTTTTCGAGTATACGGCGTTTATTTGTACATTTCCTCATGCCATGCTCGTTGTCAAAAACATTAATTCAATTCAGTTTTATTTGTATAGCGCTTTTAACAATGGACATTGTCTCAAACCAGCTTTAAAGAAACGTATAAACACAGGATATATATTTTAAACGTGTGAATTTTATCCGTATTAAGTGAGCTGATGGCGACGGTGGTGAGGAAAATCTCCCCCATTATGTTAAAAGGAAGAAACCTTGAGAGGAGCCAGACGCAGAAGGGAACCCATCCTCATCTGGGCAACAACAGATAGTGTGAAAGTAAAGGGAAGTTCATTATGGTTTTTATATGGAGACTAAAAGAGACTTGTATGTGCTAATTGCAATCCTAAGGCCATTGCAGCAACCATAGATCCAGCAACCACAATGCAAATGTTCATGTGAACTTGAGGTCCAAAACCATTTCCATGGTACTTCAAACATTATTAATGAACCAAGGTGTGGAATTAAAAAGATGTCTGACTGACATGCTTTTGTCTTCTTAGATTCATAAACCTAAAAAACATTCCTAACCCTATTCTCTCTCTCTCGCTTGTTTTTTAATGGACAGTTTTGAATCTGGAGCATGGTTACTCTTCCCTTGACAGCAATCTGTTCAATTCATTTTTAACAAGGGATTTCAAACAGACTTGAATTTGTCCTAAGTGTTAATAAAATTAGTCTATTGGGTAACACTCTATGCTTCTTACATGCAAAGCCTTTTGCACCTCATAGATATCATTGTGCCTATTCTGCCTTTTAATAGGTTTAGGATTCTTGAAATAATATCGTATACGAGGCTATAATTTATTCATACAAATTGCACAAACTTGGGATTGTCCATGTCCTAGCTGAATGTGCGTGTATGTGCGTGTGTGTGTGTGTGTGTGTGTGTGTGTGGTGTGTGTGTGTGTGTGTGTGTGTGTGTGTGTGTGTGTGTGTGCGTGCGTGCGTGGTTTTTCCATCACATAACTCGTCACAGTTGGAGGAGTTTCTTTGAAGGGTTATCGGGTTGTGTTGAGTTTGTTAGGCACCGGTAGTGAACTGCTCAAAATTCAAAGAAACGGATTTGAAATGAAAACCGAGCGTATCTCGTTTCATGTTAAAATGCATGCTGCGTGTCTCTCCTGTGTTAAGTGAAAATAAAGAAAGGAAACCGCACTCAGAAGCTGCCCACGCACCTAATCCTTACTAAATATATATATATATAAAATATATATAAATGCAGACAAGTTGAGTGCAATCCTTACCAGACGATGTTAAAACACAAGCAGTCTTTTCTCCAATCACGGGATAGATCAAGGTACAGAGTATACTGTGAGTATATAAATAAATAAATAAATATGTCTATGAAACATCAAATTGCTTTTTAAAAGTGCTTAAAGTGTTTAAATGGTCGGCTTCTTAAATGGGCAGAAAATTGACTTTTGGAAGAAGTGAGAAACCTTCTCAGACACTACACTATCCTACTGCTGAAGGTTTTTGTGCAATTCGAGACATTAATCAGGATGTCTGCGTGACTGTTTGATCAATCGATAGTCTGCGCTATTTTTAGCTCGGCTCACGTAGTACCTCGGTAAGAAGTGTGGCCAAATTCAGTATGGTACGGTTCTTACCTAGGTACTAAGTACAGTAAGTACAGCACGACTAGCTCGGCAGTGGACGAGCCTTCTAGTGGTCCCAGTGGTCTTGATATAAAATGCTACTAATTATAAACAAGCCCATATTGTGGTATGCGATTTTTGTCACTCTTTTAAACTAGCACTGGATGTTGTATGCTATGGCAGCAAATGTTCACTCGACCACTGTTCACACAGTACCCAGGATATTAATTCACTTTTCTGCTACGACAAGGACCATTTTTCTTAAGCGCAACAGACCAGCAAACCTGAAATTAATATGTCTGTCGAACAGCAAGCCCAAAGGGAGCCTTCAATTAGCTGTCAAGGAAGAGGACAGGAAAGAAATATTAAGGGAAGCAAGCAAAGAGTTATAACAGGTATATTCATAAGCTGCAGGATGACAGACCCTCTCTCTGTACCACTTAAACCCCCTAAAATGCGTATAATAAATCCGGAATCACCGCTGGGTATAGGAGATTCGTTGGGAATATAAACCCAATAATCTATGACGTGAAAAAGGGGATGTTGTCATGTGTTGTCAGAGCAGAAAGGGAGAGGGATGACTCTGTGAGCTTGCGCTGTTAGAGCTCTCAATGTCCGTGCGAAAAATGAAAAGTGACAGCCAGTATATATTCTATATTATGCTTAATGGCCACGCTCTGATGTGCAGAGCTCGCTTGTTCACATGAGTAATGCGTGGCCTGTTAGCTGCGCCTCGTTGTGTTGAGTAACTGCAGCTAACGGCTGCACGGCTGAAGGAGGGGTGCGGCGAGATCAATGCCTGGACTAATTTGTGAAGAAGATGTACGAATCTGCAGGAGTGGCACGGGGGTCCTTCGGCGCGCTGCTGAGTAGATTATGAAGCTCCAAGCCGAAGCTGAGGACGCCTGCTCTGATTAGTGCCTCTTCTACACTACGACGAGCGAGCATGTTAAACACTGATCTTCATCACGACTGAACCATTGCTCCCAGGTGGTAATCAGCCACTAATGGAGAGTACAACAGGAAACAAGGAGTCAAAAAAAAAAAAATCACAGCTCAAACAATTACAGGCGTTTCAGAACGGGGGTGGACTGGGGTGTCAAAAATTAAAGTTCATACTCTGAGAAACTACTTAAAAATCACAGCAGGATGCGTATAATCCTTCTGCAATAATTAAAGGAGCTTAGTTTGTAGCTGTTTAATAGTGCTCCTAGAACTATAATAATCAAGCAATTTCAAACGCACTACACAAAAAAAGCATGATACACAATATTACCATGTATTAAATGTAATTAGTCGTGTTTTGCGCTTTTGCGTACGTTTTTACAGCCGTCAAATTAGCTCCGCCCTTACAGTAACAGAGTTACTCAGATCCTCAGAGCTCTGTCCTTCTTTTCATAAACCCACTTTGAGTTCAAATCTTGGCAATACATTTTCTGATACACCACAGACGTCACTAATCAGATGTAAGCCAGTGTCGTTCTCAGTACCTTTCCTTTGTAGCGTGTAAACTTTGAAGATGAGCAAGCTGTGTGTGTGTCTGCCCTCTGGTCTCAAGACAAGAATAGTGTTTCCTCTGAATACTCTGTGCACATGTCACTTGACCCCCCATGCACCCACTCACATACCCACTCACTCACTCACTGACTCAACCACCCACTCACCATTTACTCGATCCCCCACGCACCCACTTACCCACCCACTCACTCACACACTCACTGACTCAACCACCCACTTACCATTCACTCAATCCCCCACGCACCCACTTACCCACCCGCTCACTCACACACTCACTGACTCACCCACCCACTTACCATTCACTTGATCCCCCACGCACCCACCCGCTCACTCACCCACCCACTCACTCACTGACTCACTCACCCACTCACCATTCACTCAATCCCCCACACGCCCACTTACCCACCCACTCACATACCCACTCACTCACTGACTCACTCACCCTCTTACCATTCACTCGACCCCCCACGCACCCACCCACTCAGTCACTCACTGACTCACCCACCCACTCACCATTCACTCGATCCCCCACGCACCCACTTACTCACTCACTCCCCACTCACCATTCACTCGATCCCTCACGCACCCACTTGCCCACCCACTCACATACCCACCCACTCACCATTTACTCGACCCCCCACGCACCCACCCACTCACTCACTCAAACACCCACTCACCATTCACTCGACTCCCCACGCACTCCCTCACTCACACACCGACTCACCCACCCACTCAACCATTCACTCACTGACTCACACACCCACAGACTCACTTGCCCATTCAATCACTGACTCACACACCAATTCACTCGCCCACTCAAGCCTTCCCCCTAGTGGGTTACTCTGTCCTGTGATACAGCATGGGCACATGGCAGTTCAAACAGTTGCATTTGGCTAGCTCAGAGGAAGCATGTGACTGCCTTCAACCTCTCAGGTTGGTAATTGTGTATGATAAGGATAAGAGTGGTGGCTGGTGGGTGAGAATTTGCCAAGACTAAATTAGGGAGAAAATGAACAAAAACAGGAAGGACATCGGCAAATCTTTTCCTAGGTTGACCAGAGGGCGTGTGTGTGTGTGTGCGTGGGGTATATGGCTCCCCAGTGTACAACTATTGGGTCATAATTAGAGCACTGGTCGTGCCTGATTGACCAAGCTTTTATTATAACCCAAGTCAAGTACGTCTCATTTGAAAGTCGGTGACCTTAAACAAAAAAAAAATAATCTGACATACCCACAAAGGGTATTAATTAAATACCCACAATTAATTAAATATCCATAATTGTTAAGAAATCTATTAAATACATACTGACTGATAAGTGATTAGATATATAACCCCAGTTACTACAAGGGCCTTATTTGTAAAAAAACAAAATGAAATAAATAAATAAATAAAATAAAATTGAGGTGGGGTGTTCAACTGACAAATCAGTGATAGGAAACAACATACAGTGGTGCTTGAAAGTTTGTGAAGCCTTTAGAAGTTTCTATATTACTGCATAAATATGACTTAAAACATCACATTGTTGCACAAGTCCTAAAAGTAGATCAAGAGAACACAAATAAAGAAATGAGACAAAAATATTATACTTGGTCATTTATTTATGAAGAAAAATTTTACATATCTGTGAGTGACAAAAGTCTGTGATTATTATACAGTGATCAAATATAAATATTTTTGTCTCATTTAATTAAATTATTTGGGTTCTCTATCCACGCTTAGTTCTATGGTGAAAATCTGATGTTTTACTTCATATTTATGCAGAAATGTAGAAAATTCGAAAGGATTCACAACCTTTCAGAGACCACTGTATACAGTACTGTGCAAACGTCTTTCTTTCTTTCTTTTTACCCAGAGGAAACCCCCGAAGCACTGGGAGAACATGCAAACTTCTCACACACAGGGCAAACGTGCTAACCACTAATCCATCAGCCTCTGTAGTATTTTTTTTTATCAAGAGACATTTCATTATCTGTGAAGGAACCTTTGCTTTACAGCATTTCTTTGCATGTGCCTAAGACAAGACTATATATATATATATATATATATATATATATATATATATATATATATATATATATATATATATACACATACATACATACATACAGTATTGACATTACTGGACTTGTATCATAACAATACGTAGTCGATACACTGATTCTAGCCATGCACTACAGAAACCTAACCATCCGTGAAATTGCAGCTCCACTCCGGCACATCAATTAGCAAAGGGTAATATATATCAAACTAAAAGTTTGATCATACATTCAGAGATCGTTTTAGCTCTAGGAGAACAGTTAATGATTTAACTACCCTATAAATCACATGACACTGATCTAACCGTAAACCCCCCCAACGTATTTAGATATTTACCTGAACATAGTGAAGCAATAGTTTAAGGATCGATTCCTCTTTCTGATTCTTGACGTGTCACCAATAGCGTGCAGCAGTATATCAGGTTAAAAGACATTAGCAGGAACTATGCCTATCATCTCAATTAGGTGATTATCAAGGTTTATGAGCTAATTGCAGAGGCTGTGATAAATAAACACTCATTAGTAAACCTATAAAACTCACGGCAGGCTGGAGTCAAATAGTCTGAAAATTGCTTGTGCACAAATGTACCATAAAATAGACAATTTCTTACTTCACCAGCACTGACTGTAGAATAAATGAAAGGCCATATTTCTCTTGTAGACAGCAAACGAATATTGTTGGACTCTATTTTAGAGCCTGGCTCAAAGAAATCCCTAACACTCTTCAGAGGAAATTGTCTGCGCTAAAATGCACCATAACTATATCAAAAGTAGGAGTGTGTATGATCATATACGCAGTAGTAGTTTCATCAGACGCTGGTTTGATAGAACTGTACGGTGTGCTGATTTAAATCAATGCCAAGTAAGTCTCAGACACAAATCCCCTCAGCTGTGTTTGTCTCCTGGCATGTGGGAGAGAGAGAGGAAGAGCTGTTTACTGCTGGTCATGCTGAGGTGAACTATCAGCGGCTGTAGAGACTGCCACCCACATGCTTCAGAGCCCAGTGTGAGCCGGGAGAGCCACACAATAAAAACAAACTCTTGTCGGTTTAGTTTAAAGCATTTATTTGCATTCATAAAGCCTTACTTCTACCTTAGCGATTTATAGAGATACTGGCATATCAAATAATGACTAGGGTAACGGTAAAGTTGAGGATCCATAACAATGTATACAATCATGTGGCACACACACACACACACAAAAAAGCACTCGCTAATGTTTCAGCAAGGAGAGCATCACATCTCATGTAACATATTATTTGGAACTGGCTATTTTCTATTTAACTGCGAGGTAGCTATATGTTGTGTTAGTAGGAGAGTTGTATGGTCAGTACTGGACCTTTTTATTCAGTTACACTTGAATATAGTAAAATGTATTTACTATTTATATATTATTAATAATTATTTATACAGTATATACATTTTCTTATTCTACTGGCAGATAATTTGTAAGTCATTTGTAATCATTTGTAAGTCGCTTTGGATAAAAGCGTCTGCTAAGTGAATAAATGTAAATGTAAATGTAGATAAACTTGCTTTTTTTCTAGAAATGAGCAAGCACATATGATCTGCAAAATGATCTGCCAACATAAGATTATTTCAAGCCTGAAATGAGTAAAAATGTGTCTAGAAATAGGTGTAATAAACTTGTAATAGGTTCCTTGTAATCTCATAATAGAAAATGCTAGATATATTTTACTACGTGCAAGATATTTGTACTTGCTGTCATTTGTTGCAGTTTATCTACCTGAAGAATCATTCTACTTCAGGCATCAGGATCTGGAATGAGTAGCCTGTTGGTGAGTGGGTGGGTGGGTGAGAGAGTGTGTGGGTGGGTGGGTGAGAGAGTGTGTGGATAGTTGAATGAGTGGGTGGGTGAAAGAGTGTGTGGGTGGGTGAAAGAGTGTGTGGGTGGGTGAAAGAGTGTGTGGGTGGGTGAGAGAGTGAGTGGATAGTTGAGTGAGCGGGTGGATGAGAGAGTGAGTGGATAGTTGAGTGAGCAGGTGGGTGAAAGAGTGAGTGGGTGGGTGAGAGAGTGAGTGGGTGGGTGAGAGTGAGTGGGTGGGTGAGAGTGAGTGGATAGTTGAGTGAGTGGGTGGGTGAGGGAGTGAGTGGATAGTTGAGTAAGCGGGTGGATGAGAGAGTGAGTGGATAGTTGAGTGAGCGGGTGGGTGAGAGAGTGGATAGTTGAGTGAGCGGGTGGGTGAGAGAGTGAGTGGATAGTTGAGTGAGTGGGTGGGTGAGAGAGTGAGTGGATAGTTGAGTGAGTGGGTGGGTGAGAGAGTGAGTGGATAGTTGAGTGAGTGGGCTGGTGAGAAAGTGAGTGGATAGTTGAGAGTGGGTGGGTGAGAGAGTGAGTGGATAGTTGAGTGAGTGGGTGGGTGAGAGAGTGAGTGGATAGTTGAGTGAGTGGGTTGGTGAGAAAGTGAATGGATAGTTGAGTGAGTGGGTGGGTGAGAGAGTGAATGGATAGTTGAGTGAGTGGGTGGATGAGTGTGTGGGTGGATGAGTGAGTGTGTGTTTGAGTGTGTGGGTGACTGAGTGCTTGGGTGGGTGGGTGGGTGGGTGAGTGAGTGAGTTTAAACATAGCTACATACCTAAAATCGTCCGTTTGTTTCGTTAAAGTTAATAAGGATTATTATTTCCGTTTTCTTTTTTTAATTGAACAATGAATTTAAAAAGTATGGGCTGGACAAAGTGATGCTGTAATCCACTGAAACAGGAAATCAGGTGGGACATATTAAGTAGCCCCTCCACATATTTAAATAGCCAATACAGAGTTTATCTTACCTCACAGCCCTAGGTAAGCCGTACTTGGCAGTTAGTAATACAGATTTTTATAATGTAGGAGGCGGGACGCTTCAGATTCTAGACAGCATTTGATTGGTGAGAAGATTGGTGAGGACCTGAAGTGCAGAATGTTGTCATCAAAATTGTTGATCCGTGTTAGTCGTAGCAAGAGACTGTACATTGTGAATGCATGTATCTTCTCAATGTGAATTTTTCATTGTTTTTGGAGTGCACTAGCTTATAGACAACCTTAAGGCTAACATATTCATAATAAACGCCACAAAAACGTTCAGACTGATTTCATGGGGACTTTAATGTTTTTTTCCATCAGCTACGCAAAGACTGCTTAAGACCACCCTCTCTCTCGTCAGTAATCTTTCATTCATTAAAACAATTCTTTAGAAACGCTTTATCTTCACAATCATTACCTCAAGTCATTCTAATAATAGCAGTGTGGCACCACTTCAGTTCCTACTCAACTGCAGAACAAAACATCTATAAATATCAAACTTTCTCCTTCGCATCGCAACGCAGCAATTATATCTCGGCATGTCTCAAACTGGCAAAGACGCAACTTGAAACAATTTGCTCATGGGTGAAGAAGAGGGGGGGGGCTACACAGAGAGTCATCCTTCCCTTCATTATTCAAATCTAACCTAACGTGCATACTGATTGTCGTCCATGGGGAACGAAACCCAGCTGCATGTGCGATTTAGTTACAGTAAACTCCAGCTGCACAGCACACTATAGTCCTCAGTTAAAGACTCCCGTCTGTCATTATTTGTATTGAGGACACGGAGTACATTTTAAAAACCCTCGAGTCTGAGTAATCTGTGTAAAGTTGCTTGACCTGCAGATTTCTTTTGTAAAAATAAATCTATCTGGAGTCTCACTCAGGCCTTAGCATAAACGGTGAGTCGGATTATTACGTGTTCATTGTAAAAATCTGTTTGACACGAAGCGTTGTTTCTGCTCTCGGCAGATAAATTACGAACATGCCTCGCTGGCGTGACCTCTGAGACTGAGCTCTTTCTTTCTTATCACTTGAGCAAGTGCACATTGTTTGTTTAAGGGCTGATAGTCAACCGGGACTTTATGCCATTGGGAGAGATCTATTGTTGCTCCAAGGGTGCTTGTGTACCTGTCCAGACAAGTATGTCTCTACCGATGGCTCCAGTGAGGGCAGATCTTTTTCTCTCTGAGGTATAAGAGCCGGTTACATTGGTCCCTGGAGCCTAACCATGAGGGAAGGAGGGAGCATCGGAAGAAAATCCCCTGACACAGACCTCTTATGGTATGCTAACGGATCCCGTGATGATGTTTACTGATGAGCCCAGTAGCTTTACTTCTCCGTGCACAACTTCCAATAATGCAGATTAGGTCTAAAATTAAAAATCACTCGCCCACGACGTTCGGCGTGCAGACTGAGGGATATTAAAGAAATACGAACACACTCAGCTAACAGGCGTTTTTTATATGTACATCGTCAGCATACCTGTGTATATGGCTCTAGTTTGGTACACTGATCATGGTCTACACTTGTCGCACTGTTTATGTTTATGTGACACGTATTGTTGTGTATGCTATACTATGATATTTCATTCGGTCATTCATTTTCAGTACTCGCTTTATCCCGGTCAGGATCCCGGTGAATCTCAGGAATGATGCAGGATGGAATACTCCCATGATGGGATGCGAGTCCAGAGCAGGACACGCACGCACGCACGCACACACACCTTGGGGTAATTTAGAGTAGCCGATCAAACAACTGGCATGTTTTGGGAGGAAACCTGACAATCCAGAGGAAACCCACACGAACGCAGAGAGAACATGCAAAACAGGAAGCCGAGCTCAGGGTTGAACCCGGAACCCTGCAGCTGTGAGGCATCAGCATGCCACCCGTGTGATATTTCATCGCGCTGTATTTGTGGATTTGAATCGAAATCTGATCGGACTTACCGTGAGCTGGATCGGGTGGTCCGAAGGCCAGGTTGTAGCGCAGGACGTAAAAGTTATTCCACACGTAGAGCTGGTTGTCCCTGGGGTTGTACTCCACGGCGGCGATGTACTGGTACTGGTTGGGGAAGTGAATGTCCACGTACTCACCACGGCCTTGCTTGGTGTTGTACATGTAGTCGATGACGCCTTTACTCACTTCGCTCTCGTTGTCCTCGTACGTGGACCTGACCACGTAGAGCACACCGCAGATCATAAAGGCGTTAGAGGCCGAGCGCTTATCGTATGTCGTTTCCCATGTCGCTTCGAAGCGCAGCGTGTACGGGTTCAGCTGGCTCAGCACCATCATGCCGTTGTTCTGCTCGGTGGCGTAAATCACCCACAGGCCGTTCTCGTCCACGGCCAGGTCGATGTCCGTCTTGCCGCCCCACTTGTATGGTGACGTGTCGTGGTAGTTGGCGTTGTTGATGATGGCCTCGCCGCTCTTGATGCGTGTGCGCAAGTCAAACTTCACAATGTTGCGTGTTCTCTCCTTGTTAAAGAACACCGCGCCGTCGTACACCACGAATCCGGTGCCGTCCACTCGATGGGGAAGTTTGTACGTCAGGGTTTGTCTGGCGTTCTGAATATCGTCAAACGACGAGTACTCTATCAGCGTGTCGGTGCGGTACGGTGTCCAGGGCATGAAATAAACTTTGTCGCCAGCTTGAAGAGGGTCTTTACACCAGGCGCCAGCTTGCTGCTCCGCCTTGTACAGAAAGGAAGGATCTCCGACAGCTTTCAGAGTTCCAGGACAAACAAAAACTAGTGGCAGAGAAGAGCAGAACAGAGAACAGTCAAGGGTAAGCAAACGCAGGTGTATTGCAATTAGAAGGCTAAGTTGCCAGTCTGGCACTACATCAGCTTGATAATTGTGTGGTCTGAGAGAACACGGACAAAAACGCACACACTGGAGTGGCTAAGAAGCTAAAGCTATTCAGCATTTAAATGAAATAAGAGGGAATTTATTTTAGTGTGACGAATCTGGATCTGAAAGTAATTGAAACTAAGACAGAAAATAAATATGGTATTATGTGTCTGAAACCAAAGGCTCCCTGCCGCTCTGGACATACTGTACACCGAGGGGGAATGAGCGATATTACACAGCAACTGAAAGTCAAAGAAAAGAAAGCAACCAACCTGTCCTGTAAATAAACCAAGGTAACTAAAAGACACTTGGTTAAAACAAACAACAATATATATATAAAAAATGACAGGGAGATTTTCTATAGCACCATACAAAATGTCTGCAAATGTATATACTGAGATATTTGGCATTTCTGTGGCTTTTATGCTATACCTAAGAGAGGCTTTCTTTCTGACTAAATGGTGCAAATGTCACAACCATTAAGATGTAATGCAGCATTGTGTTTCTGGGGTGTTGCAATCTTAGTTCTTCCCTGAACACAGACACAATAATCAAATGTGAAGACAGCAGAAAGTGGCAGGGTTGAGAGAGAGAGAG
>JAFFST010054134.1:16324-30749 GCA_022414735.1 Noturus placidus
CTTCGCCATTTGTGGATAATGGCTCTCACTGTGGTTCGCTGGATTCCCAAAGCTTTGGAAATGGCTTTATAACCCTTTCCAGACTGATAGATCTCAATTACTTTCTTTCTCAATTGTTCCTGAATTTCTTTGGGTCTCGGCATGATGTGTAGCTTTTAAGGATCTTTTGGTGGACCTTACTGTGTCAAGCAGCTCCTATTTAAGTGATGCCTTGATTGTGAACAGGTGTGGCAATAATCAGGCCTGGGTGTGGCTAGAGAAATTGAACTCAGGTGTGGACAACCACAGTTATAGTAAGGGGGGCAATCACTTTTTCACACAGGGCCATGATGGTTTGGATTTTTTTTCACCTTTAATAATAAACACCTTCATTTACAAATTGCATTTTGTGTTTACTTGTGTTGTCCTTGACTATTGTTTAAATTGGTTTGATGTTCCGAAACACTTAAGTGTGACAAACATGCAAAGGAACAGGAAATGAGGAAGGGGGCAAACACTTTTTCACACCACTGTAGATGTGATTTATCTGCTCAGTTTGATTCCATTAAACCTACACTAGTGAAATAACCATGTTAACTATTAGTTCTGTTGTTGTTGCTTAGTGACAGTTTTTTTTTTCATTGCATGACAGCTATATACGGTATCTTTATTGGTTACTGTAGGCATTATCCAATTCCTGTAGCCTGTGCCCAGACAGTCTTCACTCACATACTGAAAAGGCAATCTCTGTCCCTGTGCCAGAATTACACCACTAAGCTATGCTTGTTCCTGCAGTAAAAAAAAAAATACATAGGTTAACCTTGTGGCTTTGTGATTTCACAGAATTCAGAGAAAAAAAATTATATTGCTTATGGTTTTTTTTTTTTAAAAAAGAAAAGTATTATGAACACAAACCCATTCATCCTATAGAAAATTTATTGATGTCAATCATCCTACAATGCATGTCTTTATACTAGGGGAGGAAACTGGAGAACCCAGAGAAAACCCCAGAAACACAGGGAGAACATGCAAACACAGGGTGGAGACGGGAATCGAATCTCCAATCGTGGATTTGCGAAGCAATCATGCTAAACACTAAGTCACCATGACCCCCTCATAAAATATCTCTCTCTCTCAAATATTATGATAATTCACAACTAATTGTCCTAATGACATAGTTTATTATCTTAGAAATGCAGCCAAAATAAGATGCTGAAAAATCCATGCTTACTTTTTATCATGTCTAGCATGTCTTGCATGTGTTGCTCTAGTGATCATTTCAGGCTTCATCCCAAACAAAAATCTCAAGAGTTTTCATGTATTGCTTATATGCCACCTTGACAAATTATTCAGTATAACATTTGATTTTTGTATGGCATCAGTCATCTTTTCACCCATGTTCTCTTTCCCTTCTCTCTCTCTCTTCCTTCTCTCTCTCTCTCTCTCTCTCTCTCACTCTCACTCTCTCTCTTCTCTTTTCCCCTCAGGGGTTGGCAAGGTCTGATTGCTCAGGGATGCCACTCCAGCATCCTCATTATCGACCCAAAGACCGCTCAGACCATTCAGGTCTTGGAGAGACACAAAGCCAATGTTGTCAAGGTGAGTTTGAAGTATTTCTAAAACTGTCTCAACGATAACAAGGTTAAACATAAAGGCGATTAGAGCAAAGTTTCTAACTGACTAATACTTTGTCCTGATGGTACATCGTTTTCTACTGAAAACAACAACATGATGTACTTGTATGCATCCAGTGCATATATTCCCTTCAATTTTGCACAAATAAATGTACACAAAGATGTCTTTAAAATAAATGAATCAAATTAGCGATTGACCATTAGTTATGTCTAATAGTTCATGTGTAGTTCATGTTTAAGTGTTGACAGATACTGAATCATTTATTTGTCTTAACATACAGGTACATTTCTAAATTGGGGTATGCAGACCTATTTCTTTAACACAACAACATTTTGTAAATGTTCCAGGCTTTGTGATGTTTTTTTGGAGCTGTTTGTTTACGGAATAGAAGAAATTTTAGTGGCCAAAATCTCAGTTTTGCTTTTGTTTAAAATCTGTTTTAACACTGGGCCTCGTTTATCCAGATGGATTAGATCGAATTTATCTGTAAGTCATACACCGGAGAATTTTACAAGAGATGGGGCATTCATGAAAATCTAGTTGTTTGGGAAAAACATTTGTAACCTACGAGAACTCGTATCCATGAGTTTGTGTAAATTGAGACTCCGTAACATATGAAGCTTCTTCAAATTGTATAATTGGCAATGAGTCACTGCAAATTTATCCATGATAACACTAAGTTTAAGACACTTATTTATTTCAATTACACACCAGTTTAATGAACTCAAAATAAATCAATGTTCTTGAGTATATTGCACCAGGTGCCATTATAAAAGCTGTTGCCATTGGTTGGGAAGATTGCAAGCAAAAACTAGTAAACATAATGAAGGTGAAAGAGCTTCCTAGAGTTCTCAGGAACATCATTATTAAACATCACCCGGATGGAATTGGCTACAGAGCCATAGCAAAGAGAAAAGACCTTAAAACTCCTGTGAGTACAATTGGTTTAATAATATGTAGACGGAAAGTTCATGGAACCACACCTAATCATCCTCTCCAAGGAAACAGTCTATTTAGAAACCACGAATGAAGGCAATTATGATAAAACGATCAGTCACATTGTGCTTGAATTCCAGAATTTGAATTTAAAAGTTCAGAACCTTCTTATGTCATAATAGTTGAGAACAGAGAAAATGTTTATATGTTCACTAGACCCATTCATAGTCTTTATGAAGACAGTAAAAGTTATCAGCCATTATTATTTACACTGTGTTAATTGAAGCATGAAAATAATGCTTGCATGGACTCTGATCTTTCTTTCGTGGGTATTCACAGTAATACAATAATGAACTTATACTAATTTATTCAACTGAGCATCATCATCACTTAAATACTGAAAACTCACTGAATATGCATTATAAATCAATCTCAACTTGAATATTATTACTTATTAATACTAATTAATATTAATTATTACTTATTAATTATTAATATTATTATCATTATATTATTATATTACTCATGAGATATGGAGCAATTACTCATGAGATATGTTGAAGAACTTTGACAGTAAGTTAACATTGAAGTTCACTTAGCGGGGCGTCTGCCACTACTCAAAGCCTATTGGCTGATTTCGGTCATGTGACTGGACTGTGATCATTTTTCCATAGCATGGCTTTAATTTAAATGGAAAATTCTGTGACCCTTATCTTTCTATCATCCAAGTACATTTATGAGATTATTATTTAATGCTCAATCAACAGCCGTGGATGCACAACTCCAAAAATATAGTTTTGTGACTGATTGTTTTTTCACTGTGGTCTTCAAATGTAAATATGATGGTAGGAGAGAGTAGAGTCTTTTTCCTTGAAACCCCAAACAGTTTGTGGTGGTGTAGGTGACTTTGGATTTTATTTCTTCTGACCCCAAGACACAACTAACTTCTGCAATTCTCCAGCTGTGATCTTTGGAGCTGATTTGGCCACTCGAATCATCCTCTTCACAGTGTGTTGAGACAGTATAGACACACGTCCAGTTTCAAGTTGATTTATATCTGTTCCAGTTGACTGGTAATTCAGTGCGCGTGCTACTTTCTTATCGCCGCTTCCCATTTTGTGAAGCTCAACAACCTTTTTACGCACATCACAGCTATGTTCCTTGGTCTTGCCCATTGTTATGAATGACTAAGGGAATTTGGCCGGTGTTACCTCATGTAAAAACGGAATTCATTGTTGAACAATTTCCTGTTCCTAGTTACCCCGGTGTATTAAAACTTTGTAAAAAAATCGATGGGAATATACTTCAAATATATTTTCCTCCTATGTATTTTTAGGTGTGCCTATAATTGATAAACCCGTGTTGTGTTTGCAGTTGTTTGATATCTATGAGAGCAGAGTATTTTGTGATTTTTTTTTTAAACAAAAGACCAAAAGTTTAAACAATAAAGACAATTTTTCCCAGCCTTCTTTGCTCATATTTACCAAGGGTGCCAATATTAGTAGAAAGCACTGTATTCCTGTGAAATCCTGTGAGGTGAGCCAAAATGCAGAGCGCACAAGAGAGAAGCTAAAATTAACCACAAAATACATTTGTCTTACTCCAGCTTTGTTATCTATAAGGAGAGAGAAAGAGATTAAAAATTTTGCTTTGCATTACGTTCAGTAACATTAGTCGTATACAATAGCTTTAGAGCAGTGGTCATCAACCCTCTTCCTGGAGATCTACCTTCCTGAAGCAGCTCTAACCATAATTGTGCCTACCTGACTGTCTAATCATTGCCTTAAAAAGTTCTTGTTCAACTATAACAGGTGTGAGGTTGGAGATAAAGCCTGCAGGAAGGTAGATCTCAAGGACGAGGGTTGGTGACTATTGCTCTTAATCAGTGGTCCTGGAGATCTACCTTCCTGAAGACTTTGGCTGCATTCGTAATTAGGTACTGTGACAGTACCTACTACATTTGATTCAGTACCTTCTGCTCATCCGTTGATGCAACACTGTACATTCTGATCAGTATGTGTGTGTAGTACATGCTACATCTGCCATGTTTCCATTGTCATGTGACCTACAAGAAAGAGCAGACGTTCTGCCTTCCACCATTCTGACCGATCTTCCGTGCCAGTTCCTGTTGCCTTATGGTATAGTGCAGTGTCCATTGGCTCTATACTTCAGAATCTCGGCAGAAGCATTCGGTCATCTGGGTATTTCTCGCCTACTGTTTTATGAAAACTTAGAATTCTGACATAGTAGGCTTTTCGCCTAGTTTATAGTAGGGTAATGTGGATATTCGGATGCAGCTCTTAGCTCCAGAATTTCTTGATCAACTAAAGGAGGCGTGTTAGATTCTGGTTGGAGGTGAAAGCTGCAGGAAGGAAGAGGGTTTGGTGACTACTACTGGCTGTTGACCTGGAAGTGCTTAATCTGTGACTCCTCATGTCACAGTATACCTTCTCCTATTTATTCTTTTATGCCAATTAAGTCACAGGCAATTTTACGGAATTAAAATGAGCGTAACGAGATCCGGCATGACAAATGTCCTCGAAGAATTAATTTGGTGTCATTTACGCCCACAAGCATTCTGCACTTTCAGTTCTGCTCTGGTGCTGAAGGGTGTGTGTGTGTGTGTGTGTGTGTGTGTGTGTGTGTGGGGTGTCTCATGAGTAATAACCCATAAACTAGCCAGTGTTTATCGGAGACAGTGCCCGGCACCTGCCGCCATTTCTCACCACGCATTTTAATCTTGTACACCACAACGCAGCCACAGTGGTCCATTCCTCATTGTTATCCCGTGAACAAACGAGCAGGCAGATGGGGAGAACAGACAAAACATGGCACGTGCCAGCCTCTGTGTGCTTACTGTTTCAGCAGGATACTAAAACATAGCCCTTATGTTCTGTTCAGGTCATCTGATCGATTTGAAAAAAGATGATTTTGAAAGAAAAAAAATGAATGCATGACAAATAGGGAATCTTTTCATGTTCTCATTATTTGAAATACCTCAGTTATAAAGTAGTCAACAGAACGGTTAAAGAGCTCCAGCCATCTACATTTACTACTTGCAGCGTTAAAGCCATTGGAGTTCTTTCTGCTGCTCCATTAATTTTGTGAGTTCGAAACCCCAATTTCCAAAGTTATAGCTACTGCTTTTAAGTCTCCTGTTGTCTATAAAGAATGGTGTGTGTGTATGTGTTTAGGTGAAATGGTCCAGAGAGAACTACCACCACAACCTGAGCTCACCTTACTCCCTGCGGCTGGCCTCGGCTGACGCTGCAGGCAAAATCATTGTGTGGGACGTGGTGAGCGGTATGGCGCACTGTGAGATTCAGGAGCACTCCAAACCCATCCAGGGTAAGGCATGGCTGTTAATATTCATCCATCTAATCCTTTTCCATACTACTTATCATACACAGGGCTGCATGGGATTCTGGAGCCTATCCCAGGGAACTCGGGGCACAAGGCGGGAGACACTTTGGACGGGGTGCCAACCAATCGCAGCATACAATCACGCGCACACACTCACACTTTGAATCATTTGGAAATACCAATCAGCCTATAACACATGCCATTGGACTTTGGGTGGGGGACCAGAGAACCTGGAGGAAACCCTCGAGGCACGGGGAGAGCATGAAGACTCTGGGCACACAGGGCAGAGGTTGCTAACAACTAAGCCACTATTCTCCCCAGGCTGTTACCATTAAAATCTATAATGGTGGTGTTGTGAATAATAGAGGCCAGACATAGCAGACCTGAACAGCCTAGTGCTACAGTTAGTTTTAAAAACAAAAACAAAAAATAAAGACAGATGTGAGCCAGAGCAATAAATTCAGAGAATTCATGCAGATAAAAAAACAATTCTTAACCACATTAAATAAGTGGTATATGGAATACACTTTAATAAGAATGCATGTACCATGGTCATTCATGTAATTATCTAATCCGCCAATCATGTGGGAGCAGGACAATTGTGTAAAATCATGCAGCTACAGATGAAGAGTTTGATTTCATGTTTACATCAAACTTGAAATGTGATCTCAGTGACTCTGACTTAAACAGAATGGTGAGGAAAAACAAAAAACCTCCAGTGAGAGGCAGTTCTGCAGACAGAAACACCTTGTTGATGAGAGAGGTCAGATGAGAATGGCCAAATTGACAGGAAGGCAATGGGAATTTGAATAACTACTCTTTACAATTTTGGTGAGCAGAAAAGCATCTCAGAATGCACAACACAGCGAAGCACATTGGCTTCTATTCCTGTCAGCCAAGAACGGGTATCTGAAGCTACAATGGCCTATGGTCTCACTGAAACTGGACAGTTTTTTAGTATTGCCTTGTTTTAAGGTTATTCATAATATTAAGATTATTCAAATAACTAGGATTAAATGTTAAATCAACAGTTATTGTGTAGAATCTAAGTAATGTATTTTATTAAATCAAACAACAATTCTGGATTTTTTACACTCTTATTTTTCCAGACATGGATTGGCTGTGGAATCAGGATGCATCACATGACCTCATTTTGGCCGTGCACCCGCCCAACTACATAGTGTTATGGAACGGAGACACGGGGACCAAGCTGTGGAAGAAGAGCTATGCTGAGAACATCTTGTCCTTCTCATTTGACTCGTTTGACCCCTCCAATTTAGCCTGTATGTATAGAAAGTGCATAACTGTTTCAAAATGATAATACATTTTTACTAGAAGTAAAAAAAAAACTTTAAAAAACCCCTACTTTTTAATATTTTGTAATATAATAGAAAAAGTAATTTTGCTTTTAGAAACGAAATTATATTATTGAGAATGGGAGGTAAGAAAACATGTTAAATAGTTTAAAGAAATGTTAAATGAGTGTTTTTGTTTGTTAATGTAAAACAAAACGTGCAAAAAGTGACATGGAAAGAGAATCATAAAAACTGCTCCATGTAAGCTTTTGTTATTGTCATTATTATTATTATTATTATTATTATTATTATTATTATTATTATTATTATTATTATTTTAGCATTATCATTAACTTTTATTTATTTATTTGTTTATTTATTTATTAAGATTAAGCTACTATTTCCAATCCCATAACTATGAGGAGTACATGGTTTGGCTTTGACCTCGGAACCTTGTCAGTTTACAATTTTCCTTTTATCGCTGCTCAGAATAACTAAACTTGTCATCTTCCCTTGTCCCACACTATTAGTGCTGACCAGTGAGGGGATCGTTTTCATCACAGACTTCTCACCGTCCAAGCCCCCAGGCAGCAGCGGTAAGAAGGTTTACATTGCCAGCCCACACTCCAGCCCTGCTCACAGCAAACCCGCTGCCACACATCCCACTGGGGCTAAGAAAGCTCTCAACAAGGTCAAAGTACTCATCACCAACGAGAAACCCGTGTGAGTACCTACATCCGACAGCCTCACCCCATCACAGCCTGAGAGTGCCTGGTGTTTTTACCTTTCTTTATAAAAGAACTACACACTACTGGGATGAAGATGCGGTTTTGGCTCTTGGAGCTGATTAAATTTTGCAGTGCTGGAAACAGCTGGAGAGTAGAGCAGGAATGATCATTTTTCATTGTCAACCATAAAAATTGGCCAAGCGATTTATTTATTTATTTTTTTCTTAGACTTTTCTTTTATGACATTGTCAACTATATATTATTATTGCTGTTGAATTTTATTTTGGTCATCCATTAGAAAGTGTGAAATGATATGTCCATTGATGAAGTCTTAAGTGAACAGAGGGTTAATTTCTTAATACGCATAGTTCAGTAATAATGCTGTGACGCTATGATAACAAAACTTTTATTGTCATTGTACATGCACAACCAGATTCAGTGTGCAGTTCCTCGCCTATGGAACAGGTACTCCTAAAAACTGAGCCAACCTTCTCATTTAACCCTATCTAGCAGTACAATGGCATTCATAAATCGACTTATCAGACATTTTCAATCAGTATAAACAAATTAATTATTTTATTGGCACAAGTCTGATATAAGATTAGTTAGGACTTTACTTTAGGGAGATGGCTGGTGAGGATCAGATATTGTTCATCCTCGTTAAGACTGCTATCGCCGATGAGTTATTTGACATCCGCCTCTGCATCCTCATTCTGGAAGATCACACTACCCATGTATGTGAACTTCTCCACCTCCTCCAGTCACTGCGGTCCATCTATGATCCCCTTTGTTCTACCTGTGGCGTTCATGCACCATTACATTACTGATTGATTAATTTACATTTATTTATTTAGCAGACGCTTTTATCCAAAGCGACTTACTAATGAGAGCACACTCACACACCAATGGTAGCAGAGCTGCATGCAAGGTGCTAGCTTGCCATCGGGGGCAACTTAGGGTTCAGTGTCTTGCCCAAGGACACATGGGATCACCCGGGCCGGGATTAGTGGACAACCCGCTCTACCGACTGAGCCACAGCTTTGATTAATACTAAGCAGGTTACTCATTTTGGTACCAGAATTAATGAGTACCAAAAAAACATACTCGTACTAGGTCTGAAAAAAAGGTTATTGATGCATCCATAATTAAACAACCAATTGTAATACCATTGTAATAAAAAAAAAAAAACATGAACATTAATATATTCTTCTTCTAACAGTGAAATGGACACTTAATTACTTTTTCTTCCTTGGATTGCATTTGTGGAAAATTGCTGCCTTGGTGTTAGCAGGAGTTATCATGCCAAGCTGTTCAAACCGCCACCAGTCATACAAAAGAGATATTATTAGTCTGCCTACATTATCAGTGTTTTGATCATCAGAGTCCTCTGTTCCTTCGTTCTTTTCATCACTGCTTTCCTGTTTTGTCTGTGGAAGGTTTCGCTCCACTCTGTTGATCATCAGAAGCTTTGCTCACTTTCCTCTCTATCCTGATTACAGTACTCTAGCATTTCCTGATATCAGTAGCAGGCACTTTATATCAGTAGCTATGTCTCTGTGGTGGAGATGCATCAGCGAGGCTTATTTTCCAAAAACTGCTTTGATGAATCCGTGTAATGAAAGTGATACCTGATCCATTAGCTTACCAGAGCTCGTTCACAGGGTTAATGGTTCAGAAGTGCAATGTTGGACAAAGCAACAACATGGTGGGAGGTCCATGCATTAATCTTGGCTTGTGGTGCCACTGTGATATAGGGTTTAAGAGCAAATGCAGATCCCAGGCTTTGAATATGGTGAATACCAGGCTATGTGTGGGCCTCAGTGAAAACTACTGGTTATAATCTTGCTGCAGGTGAACAGTCCTTGGAGATTAGCAAAGTGTGGTTATTAGACATATGCCAATATTAGCTTTAACTGCATTTTATTATTATTATTACTACTATTATTATTATTATCATTTTTCTTTATTTATTTATTTTTTGCAAATGATTGGTAGTTGTTGCATTTTGGACTCTTCTTTCCTGATATGTCATAACTTCCACTGTCTGACATTCCTTGCAGTGGGTAGATGTCTAGCAAATGGCTAAATTGCTAGATTTACAGGTCTTGTATTTAAACATATTCCACAACAACTATGTAAATACCTCCTCAGTGCAACAGCCCATCTGAAGTGAAGCTTTAGAAAGCTTGGCCCAAAATGTAAGACTAGAGGTGACTTGTGACTGGGATGCTGCAGGACACACTCACAAAAAATAGCCCAAGTGGCAGGTTTTTACTTTCTTACAGACAGATCTGTATCTCACAGACAAAGGAAGTTCATGTTGAGTAACATGAATGTTTAGGGTATCATTCATTCATCCTTAGTAGCTGCCTGGTCATGGTTTAAATTAAGCTACTAATTTATTTATATTTTGGGAAATCTAATCAAATAAATTCATTTGTATTCATGTAGCGGGCAGTGCAAACAAAAATAATGACTGCACAATTATGCATCTAACACCCTTCCCCCACCCACCCCCAGTACTATTTATTCTTGTAATAAACCTCAGCAGTGTTTTACTTTTATGTTTTCATTCAGTATCAGTTTTAAAAACTATCGGTTAGTTAATCGGATATCGTCAGGTACTGTCCAACTTGGTTATCAGTAAAATCCACTCTCTGTCGACCTCTAGTCTTCATAGTTTGGAAACATTCACAGCAATATCACTTTTTCAGGTGAGGAGAACTCCAATCAGAAGTAGGGCATCAGGATGGATTAGGCAGGTCCGGAGAACAGAAGGACTATTAATATTGCATCTTCTTGGTATCAGCTTTTATATGCTATAAGTATATGCATACTTTTGCATTTCTTTGTCTTATTGATGTTTCTGTCATGGAATTTGATCTTATTTCAATATTTAACCAATGTACTTCATGTCCTAACTGCTATATGCTAATGATTGCTAATATATAAATTGAGAGTTCACCTTCACCCTCAGCTTCTTTAGCAAGGCAGTGGTCGTCTTGGAGATGTGTTTGGGGTCGTTATCATGCTGGAATACTGCATAATGTTCATGCTCTGCTTCAGTATGTTACAGTACATGTTGGCATTCATGGTTCCCTCAATGAATAGATGTATGAGTGCTACCAGCATTGCTGCAGTAGTTGAAGGGGTGGGGGTCAGCCTGTCAGTGCTCAGACCATACGCCGCACACTGCATCAAATTGGTCTTCATGGATGTTGTCCCAGAAGGAAGCCTCTTCTAAAGATGATGTATAAGAAAGCCCGCAAACAGTTTGCTGAAGACAAGCAGACTTAAGGACATGGATTATGAGACCAAGATAATCTTATTTGGTTCAGATGGTGTCAAGCGTGTGTGGCGGCAACCAGGTGAGGAGTACAAAGACAAGTGTGTCTTGCCTACAGTCAAGCATGGTGGTGGGAGTGTCATGGTCTGGGGCTGCGTGAGTGCTACCGGCTCTGGGGAGCTACAGTTCATTGAGGGAACCATGAATGCCTACATGTACTGTGACTTACTGAAGCAGACTTACTGAATATTTACAAAAATGTGAGCGGTGTACTCACTTTTGTGAGATACTATGTATCCATATATGTACTGTATAACGCTGCTCTGTAGCAATGTCTGTTTTTAACAGCACTCTACAAATAAAATTGAGTTGATTGTCTTCACCAAGAAGGATATTTATATAAAGTAAGGTAACACTGCCCTGTAATTCAACCCTCCATTTAAATAATTCACAGAAACCTTGTACATAAACAGCTGTGGTCATTATGTTTTCGTCAAGTTTTCATCTCCAATAACCATATTATGCATTTTATATTTAAGGTGTACGCTATAATCCATTGTAGCAACGTGTACAATCTATAGTACATGGTGTTCTTGTTGAGCTGATAAGTGAGTTGGACCAAAATCTGTTTTTAGGACTTATAGAAGTGATGTAAAAGTCTCAGCAGGTTTTTTTTTTTTTCTGGCTGCAGAAGGTCGGTGTAATGCAGGACACTTCTGTACTCCTTTGTCTGATTTTTGAATCTATATGTAGCTGCCATCACAGGAATAGTGCCATACAGATCTCCTCTTCTGTATAGTTTCTTCTTCTGATGATGATTTCTCCTGCTTTTAAGATTTAATAATTTCCTTTGACAGACAGTTCAAAACCAATTCACTCTGGACAGATATTTATGGAATTAATGTCTTTAAATAATTGTTTCCAATGCAACAGGACCAGAAAAGTGCAGTTTTATTCCATAACAAACTAATATAGGTTAACAGAAATCCATTACGCTAATAAGCAATTGCATTGCATCATACTTTAGAAATATTTACTGAAAGAAATAGAATTTATAAATATTAACAGTGTTGTGTTCAGAGCATATACACTCACTTTAACAGACTCCCTGAAACTGGGCAATTGAAGATCAGTCTTCGGTATTCTCAGAGTCCTGTTCTTGGCTGACAGGGAAGTAACCCAGTTTGAGCTTCTCCTCTTGTAGCCCATCTACCTCAAAATTTGGGAATAATGTGCATCTTGAGATGCGTTTCTGCTCAGCACGGTTGTAAAGAGTGGTTACTGTTGACCTGTATCTGCATGATGTTATGCATTGTGCTGCTGCCACATGATTGGTTGATCGGATGATTGCATGAATGTACACATGTTCCTAATAAAGATGGTGAGGGTGTGTGTTACCATGTTAGTAAAGTGTATGATGGTAAAAACATTAGTTTTTGAGATGGATAAAACATGGGAAATGTGTTCAAGCCGGTTTAAAATGCATACAAGAATTTCTAAAAATAAAAAAAATAAAAGCGCCTTTTGTAATATGTTTGCAAACTGAGAAGAAACATCATGCTGATAAGTTATTTAGTAAAATAGTTCTTCTGTGGCACTTAAGGTTTACTTTGCATTTTTAAAAACTTTTTTAGCCCCTTTAGTGCCAGTGGCCAAAAAGTATTCTTTTCTGCAAATACATTTTATTGTGCTTAATATATCTGGAATACAGGCAATTAGACACTAGCTATTCCTTAAAATGAGAAATTTTACTCATTGCTAAAGTTATATATACTTTATGCCAGCTCCTAATTATCTTACACCAATACAGGACATGGTTATATATTCTGACCTGTCTCTTACTCCATTTCCCTTTAAAACGCCTCTTGAATTTTCCACAGAATGTCATCCTTATTACGTTTCTCAATTTACACTGGCATTATTTCCTATAAGCAGGTTTAGGGCATATGTGGCCTATAAACTTGGGAGATGCCAGGCTCTGAAGAGATTTGTGACTGTTATTTCATTCCCCCTCTTTGTTGTGCAGTAATGACTCCAGTTATTCTCTGCTCTGGTGCATTGCCACTGCTCCGCCTTACTTTTTTGAAAGAGACTTGTATGAAACCGTAATGATACGATTTTATGTTTTCATTTATCCAAAGCAATCAGAATATGAACTATTGCTTTAAGATCTTCCTTTTAAATTATGATTGTCATAGTTCATAATACTTTATTTGCTGCATCATGCAGATTAGAATAACATTAATTTTTAGCTGGGATATCTGTTTAACCCAGTTGTCTGTCTCTCTAGGGCTGAGGCAGTAACCCTAAATGACTGTCTCCAGTTGTCCTACCTACCCTCAAAGAAGAGTCATATGTTGCTGCTGTACCCAAGAGAGATCCTCATCCTAGACCTGGAGCTAAGCCAGACGGTGGGGGTGGTGGCCATTGAGCGTTCCGGCGTGCCCTTCGTACAGGTCAGTGTGTGTCTGATTCCAATGCAGATGTGCCAAACTTAGTCTTTTCACACTAGACCAATAACATCTAAAATATATAACAGATCTGTAGGACTGCATGCATGGCGCACACACAGTACTGTCCAGCGCTCATGGGCTCACATCTCACAGTGCTGAAACACTGGTTATAATCAATACACATCTGCTGCTATTCATTCAAATCTAAAAATGATTCAGGAACATGTCAGGTGTTGGCCTTTAGTGTGATTTAATGATTGACTCCAAGTCCTGAAATATATCACACTGCAGACCTACAAATCTGTTTATTTATTTATTTATTTTTAAAGAAAAGTTGAAAAGATGGACTCTGAATTTTCATTTTGGTGAAACTTCCTTTTGGAAGAGAATGTAGAATTTTAAAATATGCATTTTTTCCCCCTATTCCTGTTATTACTATTGTTATTGTTAGTAGTATAAATGTGGTGTTACATTTTTGTGGAAGGTTTTCTTTTGTTATTTATATTTCTCTGTATTGTTAAAAAAAAGACAATAAAAAGAAACAGGTAGATGCAAATACAAGAAGGACTGACATACAAGATGTGTGTATACAGTGTGAAAGTATTCGGCCCCCTTGAACTGTTCGACCTTTTGCCACATTTCAGGCCTCAAACATAAAATTATAAAACTGTAATTTTTTGTGAAGAATCAACAACAGGTGGGACACAATCATGAAGTGGAACGAAATTTATTGGATATTTCAAACTTTTT
>JAFFST010054135.1:0-2500 GCA_022414735.1 Noturus placidus
CCGAAACACTTAAGTGTGACAAACATGCAAAGGAACAGGAAATGAGGAAGGGGGCAAACACTTTTTCACACCACTGTATGTGTGCGTGTGTGCATGTATGTGTGTGTATGTGCGTGTGTGCATGTACTGTATGTGTGCGTGTGCGTGTGTGCATGTATGTGTGCGTGTGTACATGTATGTGTGCGTGTGTGCATGTATGTGTGCGTGTGTGCATGTGTGCATGTATGTGTGCGTGTGTGCATGTATGTGTGCGTGTGTGCATGTATGTGTGCGTGTGTGCGTGTATGTGTGCGTGTGTGCATGTATGTGTGTGTGTGTGCGCATGTGCATGTATGTGTGCGTGTGTGCGTGTGTGCATGTATGTGTGCATGTAGCATGTATGTGTGCATGTAGCTGTGCGTGTGTGCATGTAGCTGTGCGTGTGTGCATGTATGTGTGTGTGTGTGCATGTATGTGTGCGTATGTGCGTGCATGTAGCTGTGCGTGTGTGCATGTAGCTGTGCGTGTGTGCGTGCGTGTGTGCATGTATGTGTGCATGTGTGTGCGTGTGTGCATGTATGTGTGCGTGTGTGTGTGTATGTGTGCATGTGTGCGTGTGTGCATGTATGTGTGCGTGTGTGCGTGTGTGCATGTATGTGTGCGTGTGTGCATGTATGTGTGCGTGTGTGCGTGTGTGCATGTATGTGTGCGTGTGTGCATGTATGTGTGCATGTATGTGTGCGTATGTGCGTGTGTGCATGTATGTGTGCGTGTGTGCATGTATGTGTGCATGTAGCTGTGCGTGTGTGCATGTAGCGTGCGTGTGTGCGTGCGTGTGTGCATGTATGTGTGCATGTAGCTGTGCGTGTGTGCATGTAGCTGTGCGTGTGTGCATGTATGTGTGCGTGTGTGCATGTATGTGCGCGTGTGTGTGTGCATGTAGCGTGCGTGTGTGCATGTATGTGTGCATGTAGCTGTGCGTGTGTGCATGTATGTGTGCGTGTGTGTGTGCGTGTGTGCATGTATGTGTGCATGTAGCTGTGCGTGTGTGCATGTATGTGTGTGTGTGTGCATGTATGTGTGCGTATGTGCGTGTGTGCATGTATGTGCGCATGTGCATGTATGTGTGCGTATGTAGCTGTGCGTGTGTGCATGTATGTGTGCGTGCGTGTGTGCGTGTGTGCATGTATGTGTGCGTGTGTGCATGTATGTGTGCGTGTGTGCATGTATGTGTGCATGTAGCTGTGCGTGTGTGCATGTATGTGTGCATGTAGCTGTGCGTGTGTGCATGTAGCTGTGCGTGTGTGCATGTAGCTGTGCGTGTGTGCATGTGTGCATGTATCTGTGCGTGTGTGCATGTATGTGTGCGTGTGTGCATGTATGTGCGTGTGTGTGTGCGTGTGCATGTATGTGTGCGTGTGTGTATGTGTGCATGTATGTGTGCATGTATGTGTGCATGTGTGCGTATGTGCATGTAGCTGTGCGTGTGTGCGTGTGTGCATGTATGTGTGTGCGTGTGTGCACGTATGTGTGCGTGTATGTGTGCGTATACGCATGTACGTGCGCGTATATGCGTATGTATGTGTGCATGTGTGTGTGTGTAGGTGTGCGTGCGTGTGTGTGTGTGTGAGGTACTGCACTGACCTCGTTATCAGACAGCCGATGGTAGTTGACCTCATACAGGATGATCATGCCGTTTGGGGATTTGGGTTCTTGCCATTTGATGTACACAAACTCTGGTTCTTCAGGTAGGATCTCAGGAACCGCACGGCCCAAAATATTGTCCGCTTTGTCTACAAAAAACAGCACACAGAAACCCAATGTTCAAGACATCATACAATAGGGGAGTCACGCGCATGGCCTGTGGACCGGGACCAGTCCGATATCTAGTTTTCTGGCTCACCAAATGTAAATGAAAATTTAATCTCTAAAATAAAATGGTCTTGTGGATGAAATTGAATTGAAATATTAAAAAGAGCTAGTCTCTGGTATTCCATTTCCAAAGCAATAAACTCTGCTCTATTTCATACAGTCATAAAATCATTTACTGTGATGATGTGATGAAATGATGATGATGATGATGATGTAATTCTTCATTAACAAGCTAAACATTTGATGTTGTAAAAATATCTCTTTCAAAAGAAATAATGTAGGGGTTTTAGTGAATATTGAGAATAATTATGCAATTATAACCTTTCTATTTTTTATTTGTAAATAATTTTGCAAACTATATAGATTTTTGTGGATTAGGGTTAAACAGCTAGATTACAAGACAGTAGTAAATTATTACATCGAATCTGATATGATGAACACAATATTATTACATGTAGACTTTGGTAATGCTCTATATGACAGTTATGATGATGGAGGTGGTGATGTTACCCTCAGGCATGGTGCGGGCAGAGACAAAGGTGGCAACGCTGCAGTAATCCAGGTCCTCTGGGTGGTTACACGCCTGGATCTCGATCTGGTAGCTGGTGAAGTGATGCAAGTTCGAGATGACCATTGATTCTTTACCGAC
>JAFFST010054135.1:7500-12484 GCA_022414735.1 Noturus placidus
CAAAAGGCAACACAAATCTAAATTATTGCTAAATGCTAAATTATATATTTATTCAAATATGTATTTGATTAATAAAACATAAAAGCCTCTAACAAATACTAAAACAAAAATTGTATTTATAAATAAAATGGCTAACATTTAAAAAAAGCCCATCTTATTGTTGAATAAATATTAGGGCTAATTCACTGATTTTAACCGATTTTCAATATAAGGAAACATCTTGTGCCGATGCCTCCTGGGATAGGCTCCAGGTTCCCCGTGACCCTGATAAAGGAGTAAGCCGTAGAGGATGGATGGATGGATGTCGAAATCCCCAAATCGATTCTAAATGTGCTTGCTTTACTTGAGAGAGGATGTGAATATTATCTGTAGTTCGCCTCTAGTCCTAAAGATGTCGCCATAGTTCATGTTTTGAATTTTGAAAACGGTTTTATTTCTTAAACGTGTTTCAAGTTAAGGTAAATGGTGCACTTATATAACACTTTTATCCAAAGCGCTTTACACTGTGTCTCATTCACCCATTCACACACACACCAATGGTAGCAGAGCTGCCATGCAAGGCGCTTGGGGTTCAGTGTCTTGCCCAAGAACACTTCAGCACTTCAGAGTCATCCGGGCCGGGAATTGAACCACCAACCCTACGATTGGTGGATAACCCACTCTACCAACTGCGCCATAGCCCCCAAGTATTTATTTTTATTTTTTAAAGTAATGTGCATTGTGCAGTTTGTGCTTACCGTGTATGCATTGTATGCACATATTTATGATTTCTTGTTACAATGTAATTAAAACATAATTGTGTGGGCCCTATTGTTAATGTAAATGTGTATTTCAGTAATATAGCCAAGTAGGAGGGTTTCAGTTATCAGCATTTATATTAAAATATGGATTCCATGTCTGTAAAACTAGCATTTTAAATTAAATATTGATAACTAATCGATATTGAATAGAATTGAAATTGAATCGAAACCATATACAGTAAATAAGAATCTACCGTATTTTCTGCACTATAAGGCGCACCGGATTACAAGGCGCAGTCTCAATTACGGGGTCCATTTCTGTACTTGACCAATACATAAGGCGCACCGTGTTATAAGGCGCATACGGTTGTTACGCCAACTAAAGCCGCACAACGTTTTAACAGATTTTGGAACTCAGTCCACACATAAGGCGCACCGGATTATTAGGCGCACGGCCGATTTTTGAGAACATTTAAGGCTTTTAGGTGCGCCTTATAGTGCGGAAAATACGGTAATCAAATTGCCAAATTGGTTCGCAATACCAATATATATAGTAAACCCACAACTTTTATTTTGGAAACCAATTTTTTTGATGCCATCCTTATTTATGACTGTTTCTGTGGTAAATAGTTAATCAGATCAGAAGGAGGGTAAATAACCAAAAGCCTTCCTGTTCCCTATATATGCTCACTATGCATCTAGGGTTGCTAGCTACAAAGATATACTGATTAATTTTATATAACAACAGCAACTAGTAAATGTAAATATAACTATAAATGGATAAAAAGTATGACCTGTTCTTAAATAAATATAATATATATATTTTAATCGGTGGCAAACTGATGTGGTATAAGAGGAATAAAACACTTTGAAACATGCTGTTATGGAGGAATAATCAACTTAGCATCAGGTAGAATCACAACCCTGTCAGAGAGAATATTTTCATCACTGTCATGTTTCTTATAATTCTTATAAATGGTCTGGAAAAGGGAGCTCATGAGCTAGTGTGCTGATGTCAGTGAGGCCATACCCGCTTTCAAGAGCCTCTCCGCGGATGAGGCGGAGTTTCCGGAGGAAGGATAGCGAGACAAGAGCGTAAGCTCTGCGGATGGTCAGGTTGCCGGTGATCTCCTCCAGCTGACCCAGGTTGGCCTCCAGTTCCGCCGCTATGTTATCTGAGAAACAGAGGAACCACTTCAATACTCTTAATTCCACATTTATTCTTGGCTATTTAAGCACAAATTTCACTTCCTTGTACAGCCACATGGAAGAAACAGCATCCTGATTTTTAGTTATTATAATAGTTAATACAAAGAAATATGTTTTATTCTTGGTTGCATTAGAGTTAAAATTTCTCAGTCTCAGAACAGGCCCAGTTAATCAGTGACAATCTAGAGCCAAGGCCACGGAGCAGACAAGCAGGCTAAAATGACCGTGTGCTAGCTGCCTTGAGTCGTCACTCAGGTTCCACCATATTGAGACTTTGTCTGTTCCTCTAGCTACACCAAAATGCTGAAATATTCAAAGTTTGTATAAGTAACCTAATTCACATAAAATTAGATCATACTGAATGCACAGCCATCAGCTATGATCTGAAGCTAGGACTGTTAAATATTAGATCTCTTACATCTAAAGTGCATACTGTACATGAAACTATTATATTTCAGGAGTTACACAAAAACCAAGTTCTTTATACTAACATACCATGGTCTGTCTGAATAATTAATTTAATTTATCAATTTGTATAGCGCTTTTTACAATGGTACATTGTCTCAAAGCAGCTTTACAGAAATATATATATTTTTTTACATTTTTACATTTACAAGCGACTTACTAATGAGAGCACATTCACACACCAATGGTAGCAGAGCTGCCATGCAAGGTGCTAACTTGGCATTGGGGGCAACTTAGGGTTCAGTGTCTTGCCCAAGGACACTTCGGCATGGGATCACCCGGGCCGGGATTCGAACCGCCAACCCCACGGTTAGTGGATTAGTGGACAACCCGCTCTACCGACTGAGCCACAGCCGCCCTGAATACTCGATTCTGATTGGCTGGAATGTGTGCATTCAAACTGTTGAATGCAAAGGAAGTTCCAGTCAGTTTAATCACCATTCTAAATGAATGCACTGCCTATAAACAACTGTAACTAAAGTAATACACACTTACAGTTGATGCGGCACTGATGCAGGTAATTCACACATGAATCACTCTCTCTCCCTCTCTAATAACAATTTATCATATATACATTTATATGATCTTATTGCACTACTTTATATCTGTGTATGATTTAGAGTGGGCAGAAATCTAGATATAACGACATATATATAAAATAACTAACGAAAATTAACCGTTATTTTTATCCTTTCGGTCAAATTCTGCACTGCAAACATCAAAGCCAGCTTTAACTCGTCAATGCTGGCAAGTGCCCATGGTATAAGTAAGATAATCCATGGCAATGTCTGCATTACACAGTTTGCTTTTTGTCAGATGGTTCTTTGCCTCCACGTTGTGCAGTAAAATCGTGTAATGCACACCTGGCTGTTTATGATCACTTACATAATATAACACAACAACAAAAAATAAGTCTACCCAGTCGTTTCCACTAATTATCATTTACACACCCCCAGGGCCATATTCTGAATTTCTTCATCGATTTGCAGAGTTTGTCACAAACTTTGTTGTTTCTGTAGACAAATCAGTAATTATTGGAGACATTAATATTAATTTTATTAATCAGAACATAATAGGACCCACTCGTTATTGTGGTCACACTACTGATTTAATTAACATTTGGATTAACTCTTGAAAATACAGGCTGCGTTTGAAATCACTTACTGTGACAGTACCATCAGTATTCGATACCTGCTGCTTGGCCGTTGATGCAGTACGTACTGAACAGTAGAAATGTAGAGCATGAATGCAATCTGGACGTACTACATCCGCCATATTGGCATTATTTGACCTACAACTTATAAAAAGCCAAAGTGCTGCCTTCCACGGTTTTTAATTCTGAAAGCTCTTCCGTGCCAGTCCCGATGCCTTATGGGATAGCGCAGAATCTCAGCAGAAGCAGTAGGTCATCTGGGTATTTCTCTGCTACTGTTTTATGAATACTGAGAATTCCAACATACTACTCCTTTGGCGTACTTCTTTTCTTCTACTGTACGGTAGGGTAGTAAGGATATTCGGATGCAGCCATAGTCACACCACGGCACTCTGAAGCTACCTCATCTCTTTTAAAAAGGGTCTTAGTCATAATATATGCACTTCACCATGTTCCTGCACCAAATTTGCAATCTTGTCAGCTACTGTACACCAAAACCCCCAAAACCCTGAACACACCCAATTCAGATCGTTCTCATATCAGACTGAAGTTCAGAGATTTATGACGTATCTATCTGGTATCAGACAAATACTTTGTTAATGTTACACTCCATTTCCTCAGAGAGAAAAAAAGAGAAATGTTGTAAATGGCACTTACTGCCACCGCGGATCTTTATGATGAGACTGCCGTTGAGGACGGTGCAACCACGCAAAGCCTGAGCTGCAGTCACCGAGTCAATCATCTGCACTCCGGTACACAGCTTAGGACAGAGACCAGCACACAGAGTACAGTTTAACCTGGAACGGAGACAAAACACGGTTTAACATTTATGGGAGGAATCTCCAGTGAAAGAGGGAAAGCTGTATCTTTAGGTTTTCTGACATCCTCAGGACAGTGGTGTTTACATTGTGTGATTGCATTTTTTTCCCTTATTCACTTTAAGAGAGATAAAAGAGAGGCTGGTGAGGGAACTGTTTATAGATTCTAGAACATGAGTGAGAACAGGAATTAACTTGTTTCACAGTCATTCCATATCAATAAACATGATTATAAAGGGGATAAACATATGACGTTTAATAAATTCAAATTTGTAATCATTGCCGAATCTCTGGGGGAAAAAACACTTAAGAACATTCTGTTACTGTAAAATAATTGTTTTTAAAAATGTTTACAATTCTGCTAATGCCAAAATGTTATAGATGAATATATTTTGCAAAAAAAAAAAGAACCTTGAGTGAATATGGTGAAGTGTCAAGCTTTATAAAGAGGAGTCAAAAGAAAGTTACAAATGAACAAAACAAAATGTTTATCATGTCCACTTGTGGAAAACAACAGCAGGGGAAAAAAGTGAGCGAGAGAGAGAGAGAGAGAGAGAGAGAGAGAAAGGGAGAGGGAGAGAGACAGAGAGAGAGAGGGA
>JAFFST010054135.1:44474-54714 GCA_022414735.1 Noturus placidus
TGGGGGGGGGGGGGGGTGTAGTGCGCTTCCCTCAATCTTGACATCAAGGACGAGAAAGAGAGGAACTGACTTCAATCTGAGACACATGAGTTCTGTTATCACCAGTGGAGCAAAGAGGGAAAGATCTAATTAGACAGGCAAAATACAACAAAAAAGAAGCAGGGAGGAAAAAATTAATAAATAAACAAGCAAATAAAAAAAGCATTTTTCCAGGAACAAAAGTTAAGCAAGTAAAATCAATAAAAAGAAAGAAAGAACAAAATTTAAAGAGAATAAAAGCGAAAAACAAGACATAAAAAGAAACAAAGCAAGAAATGGAAAAAGAGAAAGAATATCAACATACAAGAGAAAGCATAAGAAACAAAAATATTTTTAAATATATTAAAGTTTAAAAAAAAGTATATTTACACAGTAAAAACGTTTTACTATATATAAATGTACATTGCTGTGAAATATTAGTAATGCTGTTGCTAATATTAGTGATTATTAATAGTTATTAATGTTTATTAATAGTTATTAATGCTTATTAGTAATTATGAATGTTCATTAATGTTTATTAAAAGTTAAGGTTTATTAGTAATTATCAATGTTTATTAACAGTTATTAATGTTTATCAGTAATTATTAATGTTCATTAATGTTTATTAATAGCTATTAATGTTTATTAGTAATAATGGTCATTAATGTTTATTAATAGTTATTAATGTTTTAGTAATTATTAAACATTTATAACATTAAACATTAATATTAATAAACAGTAATAATAATTAATAGATATTAATGTTTATTAGTAATAATTCATGTTAATTAATGTTTATTAATAGCTATTAATATTTATTAGTAATGATTAATGTTCATTAATGATTATTAGTGGTTATTCAATTAAATTAAATTCAGTTTTATTTGTATAACACTTAACAAATGAACACTGTTCGTTGCAAAGCATCTTTACAGAAATATATAAATGTAGGATATAAATGTTAAATGTATCCCTCTAAATTTAACAACAACAATAATAATAACCACATTTTTTATTAATTATTGCATTTCGACTAGTTTTCACCGTGTAGTGCAGTTCAGCCGCTATAGTACTTCATCTCTGATTATCAACTCTCCACTTTTACACACACTCATGTCGTTTCAAAGTAGAAACACACTCAAATATTTCACTGAGAGTGTAACCAGTCATTCTGGAGAGGAATCTTTCAGCACTCTCTCTCACACACATGGTCTCTCTCTCTCTCTCTCACACACACACACTCTCTCGCGCTCTCTCTCTCTCTCTCTCAGCTCCTATAACAGGAGTGTGTGTTTAACGCCATCAACCGAATCCACTCCACTCCTGCATTGCATCATCCTCCAGAAACGGAGCTTGACTTTTGTCAACACTTCACCAGATCACATGACTCAGTGTGAAGGACGAATCAGATATTATCGGATAACCACTCACTTAAAAGGAGCACTAAAGCACCTGAACACCTCTGCCTTGAGGTCATAATCTTTGGCAGGAGGAACCCCCCCCCCTCCTAATTTAGCCTAATTTAGCCTAATTTACTCATGACCAATTCCCAGCCTCCGGTTATATCTCCCCATCACACAACAGCTACCAAGCAGGGAGGTTGAGGGCTGACATGTGCTTACCCCGAGGCATGAGGTGTGAAGCCAGCTGACCAAATCTTTTCAAACTGCTGCACATGAAACACCCGGCAGCGTAAAAAAAAAAACAACAACCAAACAATATGGTGAAGCTCTCTGTACAACATTTATTTTTTAATGGAAGGAGTTGAAGGAGTCTCCAGTTTCAACACTGTGCAACAGTCAGAGGTAAAGCTGTAAGTCTAAGTTTTCTGACATCTTCAGGAGAGAGGAGTTTACGCTTCACGGAGAAAGAAAAAAAGAAGGAGGTTCTAACCTGTATCACGGACATTCCACAACATTAGAAAGTTGTGCAAAAGTATATATAAAAAAGTACTATTAGTAATCATTTTAATTAAAAACTATCAGATCGTTGGCGAGGGCGTCAACTTTCCTCACAGCCCCACACACACACACACACACACACACACACTGTAAGAGATGTGTATGGCATTGTTCCTCCCAACAGCATCCATTTCTCTCACTTTTTTTATATGACCAGCTTTGCATTGCAAATGAGTGCTTACTCCATCAGCGAGGAGGGACACACGCTCAGGAAATGTCACTAAACCCCCAACATAACACAGAGCTCACACACACACACACACACACACACACACACACACACAGTCAACACATCACAGGTGAGACTTCACATCTGTAAATTAATCGGAGTATTTTGATGTAAAGCAGCAGTTCACAGTGGTCATCACAGAAACACACGGCGTCAACTTCTATTCGTTTTCAATAGTGAATTTCCTGTCTTTATTTCCCCTCACTGCACACTCCGCATACACATTTGGGTTAATATAGGAAACTAAAATGAATACATTTTCACAAACTGAATGTTAGGGAATGGGACTGGAGGCAGAGGCAAACGCAGGTCAAAGGCTTTATTCATAAACAAACAAAACAAACACAGGGAGCGCGGTCTATACTGACTAGACTTTAATACTGGCTTCCTAGCTACGACTGCTAGCATGCTAAACAGTTCAAACATAAACGGAAAACTCAGGAGACCTTAGGTTAATACTCACATTACCGAGTATACCAACTATAATATCGCGCATCGTGCGCAGAGACGTGAGGGGTTTAAATAACAAAACATAATTAAACTAAAATACAGACACCTGGGTTAAATCAAAAGACATACTCCAACTGAACTAGTACTGAACCAGGAAGTGCATGAACCAAAACAAAAGAAAGAGTCACATGTCTGTTAGCTGCCATGCCGCAGCGCCATCCGCTATAAGTTATGAAAATTATTTTTCATAACTTGTGATTTTTATGACTTTTATAAAACAATATAACAGACAGGTATGGAACATGAATGATCAAAAATGTTTCTGAACACTATAACTATTTTGAACAAGAGAACTAGGCTGTAATAACATGGACTATCCATCCATCCATCCATCTTCAACCGCTTACTCCTTTATCAGGGTCACGGGGAACCTGGAGCCTATCCCAGGGAGCATCGGGCACAACACTCTCACACACCCATTCATACACTACGGACACTTTAGACACGCCAATCAGCCTATGTTACATGTAAAACATGTTGCATTACATTCGTCTTGCATTCTTAAAAACTTTATGTAAATTGTGATGAAGGGCGCGTCTCATTATCCATGACATTGCTAAATCTCCAGCTCTCAGATACTCACCGTACAGAGATGCAGAGAGAGGTGAGAGTGTAGCGGGAAAGCAAGACCTCGCGCTTGCAGGACAGTATAGAGGACCTTTGGAAAGTTGCTAAGGTTTGTCCAAAAAGTCGCTAGATTTGCCGCTAGGTGCTTTTTTTTTTGCAAAAAAAGAAACAAACCAAAAAAAAAAAACCAGCTAGATAAAAGGCAGGCTAAGCTCCGCCTCTTCCAAGCAATAAGAAAACACAGAGGGAGAGTGAATGCAGGGTTTTTCCATTTATGCACATTCTATTTTAAAAGCAATAAATACACGAGTCTCCAAATGATGCCCGGTCTATGTTTTTTTTGCCCGTGTTGAAAACCACTGAACTAAAGAATTCACTATATGGTGACAAAATGAGTTTTAATCGCGTTTGATGATAACCTTCTTTAATGCCTATGAAAACAAAGAAGATTAAGTAAAAAAAATACAATTAAATTGCATCAAATCAAAGGCATCCATTCAGAACCATTTCATTTGTAATTATTACAAAACGTAAAAAAATTCATCACCATACCAACGATATCTCAGAAAAGTGTACCGTTACCAAACGTTCTTCAAAGTAAACCTGAGGTAATACAAATAATTTTTTTCTGTGTATTAGCATGTTTCGTTTGTGTTTCTAGTGTATGTGTAGCTGCCCCGTGAGTTCAAAGTCATCCCACGACATGCTATTGGTGAATTATTGGTGAAGTGTTGTACAGCGCATCAAACTTTTTTATTCACAAATTTCTCGCACCAACAGAACTTTTTCATCAGCCGTCTTTGCTCGCAATGGCACCAAGTTATCCATCACATTTTGCATTCTAAGTCCACCGCTCTAAACTCACAAGCAAGTTATTATTTTTTTATTATGTGTGATTTTTGATTCAGGCCAAACATTATACCGTGTAAAGCCAGTTTAAAAGTAGGATGTTGTTTTTGGTTGGTTTTAAATACAGAAAGCATTAAAGCTAAAATAAAAATGAAAGGGAAACACTCACTCCTCTGGCAGTGGTCTTGGTTCCAGCAGCGTTCTCCAAAATGGCCGTTAATGGTGGTCTGGACACACGTGATCTTTCCGGTGATGGTTCCAGGACAGATGTCACCACACTCGCGCTCGTTTTTGTTCGACACGATGTAGTTGTCCTCAGCCGAGTCAAGGATTTTGGACCAGTCGAGGGTGGAGAGGTAGCAAAGGTCGGGGTTCTTCTCCATGCGCACTGCTCCACGTGTTATGTTCATCAGACCGTGAAGCCCCACCTCTTTCAGCTGCAACATCTCAAAGATCACCAAGGCGTAGTTGAAGAACAGGTTGTTGCCACGGATGACAGCAAGGTTAGGAAACAGATCCCTCAGACTCTCCAGGCCGTAGACACGGAACAGCAGCAGGTAGTCGGTGATCATCACCAGTTTGGGGAAGCTTAGGCCACGGAAGTCCTCAGCTCTGGTCTTGAACATGAGCAGGATCTTCAGGTGGCCCTCAATCACTGTGCAGTTCTCCAACAAGCGCAGGTTGGTCACGTCGTTCCGGATGTCTTTGCTGGAGCAGACTGAAGGAGAGAAGATGAGAAAGGTCAGTTTCTGAAGTTTCAATAAGAAGTCAATATATACTGGGTACTTAAGCCACGGAGCCTAATTTAAACAGTCAGCCAATCACAAACTGTTCACATGGCAGTTCCACTAGTTCTGTCTTTCTGATCCTTTGGCTTGATCCTGATTTACAGCATTAGCTAAACTTAGTGCAAATGCTAGAAAGCAAACATAAAGGTTACCTCTACAGCAATAGCTATATGACCAAGTAGCTAGGCCAAGCTGCGTAGCATATTAGCTAACGTTAGCCAGCTGAAATTCGATATGATGATATAATACAGACATTATCATCAATTATGTCACAATACACTTTTCTGGGATATTGAAAGTATAGTCAGTATTTTGCCAACAATTACAAACTCTGATCTGATTAAATGTAAACTGATGAGATGGAAAAATTCTGTACTGAATCTTCAAAGTTGAAAAATGTTAACTTTAATGTTAACTTTGTGTAACAATTCTTTAAAATGATATATATAAAAAAAAAACACTGATTCTTTAAAGTTGTAAAATGTTAATTTTATATTTACAAATTGTAAAATGTTAACTTTTTTAACCTGCCCTTTAAAATTTCAACGTATTAAAAGTTTGTGCCGAATTTTTAAAATTCCAATCCCTCCCGGAATTTACGATTGCAGATATTAATGCAACATTATAAATATTGGGTTGGGTTGAGGATGGGTTCCCTTCTGAGTCTGGTTCCTCTCAAGGTTTCTTCCTCTTAAAACATCTTAGGGAGTTTTTCCTTGCCATTGTCGCCACTCAGTGGCTTGCTCAGTTTGGGATAATTTCTCACTTTTACTGTGTGTATACTGTGTTTTGTATTCCTGTAAAGCTGCTTTGAGACAATGTCTATTGTAAAAGGCGCTATACAAATATAATTGAATTGAATTGAATTAAGCAAACTCGACAATATTTGAAGGAGCTTGCAATTTTTCTAAATTACTGCAGGGTTTCCACAGATTGGGGCCAAAATGTGCCATGTGACCTCATCACAACGCACATTCACACAAAGCCCTCTTTGATTCACGTGTGTAGGACATGAGTACAGCTAAAAGGCCTCGTTTACCAACAAACATCACTGCAAAAGTCCTTGCAAATCTATTTCATGCAATTGCAATTTCACTAATTCAGGTAGTTTCCTAAAAAGTAGATGTAGAATGTAGAAAAAATCCGCTGTCAAATCAAGCATTTTTGGCACAACAATCACAAAAAATTCTGAAATCCTGTATGGACTGATATTCTAAAAGCATTAATGCTTTTGTACTGAAACTAAAAATAGCAAAATGATTGTAAAATAATTTGTGAATCTTTTAAAGTTGCAATTTTTGTATTGACTCTTTAAAATGAAACTAAAATGAAACATTTTGTATTTCAAATGTAAACATGGTTCTGCTGTCAGTCTGTTAGCAATGTATATACTGTTATGCATGTTGTGTACTGTAGCGGCATTACAATTTAATATTTTAATATCTTTATGCTAATTTAAACAAGTAATTATTTTAGAAAATCACTGTGCTAGAAGACACTGTAGTTGTTTCTCCCAAATCTTATCTATAAAGATGATGAGTTAGTAGTGTGATGACGACGACTGAGGTTTTGGAAAAAATCTGAGCTCTTTCAGAGACATTAGTGCTTTAGGAACTGATCTACATCACAGTAAACATGTAAGTGAGCATTAAATTGAGCTGGATAATAATTCAGCCATAAAGCCACAAAATGTAGCTCCTCAGAGAGAGAGAGAGAGAGAGAGAGAGAGAGAGAGAGGGAGTGAGAGAGAGGGGGAGAGAGAGGGGGAGAGAAGGAGGGACAGGGAGGGATAGAGAGAGAGGGAGAGAGAGAGAAAGAGAGCGGGAGAGAGAGAGGGAGAGTGACAGGGAGGGACAGAGAGAAAGAGGGAGAGAGAGTGGGAGAGAGAGGGAGTGACAGGGAGGGAGAGAGAGAGAGGGAGAGAGTGAGGGAGAGAGTGACAGGGAGGGAGAGAGAGAGGGAGAGAGGGAGGGAGAGAGAGACAGAGAGAGAGAGAGGGAGAGAGAGTAGAGAGAGAAAGAGAGAGGGGGGAGAGAGAGAGAGAGAGGGAGGGAGAGAGAGGGAGAGAGAGAGGGAGAGAGTGAGGGAGAGAGTGAGGGAGAGAGTGACAGGGAGGGAGAGAGAGAGAGGGAGAGAGAGAGAGAGAGAGAGAGAGAAAGAGAGAGAGGGAGGGAGAGTGACAGAGAGAGTGTGACAGGGAGGGAGAAAGAGAAAGAGTGAGAGAGAGGAGAGAGAGGGAGAGAGAGAGAGAGGGGGAGAGAGAATATTTAAACTACTACAAATTCTAAATTTCATGAAAATCTTTTGGGACAAATTAAACGATCAAGAGGAATTTACTGGAGCCAATCGCATTCGACATCCAATTCTGCCTATAGGCCACACCCCCTATCTGTGTGAGTCTGGTGCAGAGTTTTTAACCTTTGAACTGTCTGAGGAGTGTGTGTGACGGTTTTAAGACATGCACAATGACAAACACGAGTGATTAATCTTCCCACACTCGGTAACATCATTAGCATCATGACTCCAGTGAAGAAGTTCAAACATCAAAGATCTTGGCTGATCCTCTATATTTTGGGGAGGATATTTTGCATATTTTCCTGGGCTGTTTCAAGATTTAAGTGTGTGTGTAGTACAACAGATCTGCAACCGAACACCCTTTTTAATTACGAAATCTCTCACAGAGAGCTGCTTTAAGTAGCTTCCTTTACACTGTCTACATGAACAGCAGTAATGTAATCTGAAAAAGACAATATTGTGATTTAAGGTGTTTACATGAGTTGCTTTTAGAATATTTCTTTCATGTTCAGGTTTTTCATGTTACAGAACATAGATCGATTAACGGCAGACGTCATTACGTCCCCACGGCAAGCTGTCCAACGAAGTAAACACAAACTGCATTAAGACATGTGGAGGATTCCCATTTTAGTCGCATTATCAACGTGTATTATAGACATGTACACACTTTAATCACATTATTAACCGCATTGTGCGACAGGACATGTACACACACGGCAGTGCACAACCGTTTGACAGCAAACAACAGAGCACGGCTGTGTCCCAAACCATGTGCTTAACTACTATATAGTGGTGAAATACACATATTTGGCTACTATATAGTAGGTAAGTACGTGGTTTCGGATGCAGCGCACAGCTTCAAGCAGTCGTCAATTTGCACGTATAACATGACAAATAATTAACTGCACTTGATGCTTTCGTAAAATTAAAAATGAAACACCCAAAACTGTATACGGTACCATAACAAAGACGAACTGTATGTTAATACGTGAAATTCTGGAGGGACGTGGGACGACGTGGTGTGGGGAGTTAATCACTCTATGTTCTATATAACATGTAAAACTTGAACATGAAAGGAGTATTCTAAAAAGCAACTCATGTAAACATCTTAATCACAACATTGTCTTATTCAGAATAAGATCAATAATTGGATTACTGCTGTCCATGTAAACATAGCCTATAACGCACATCAATAATGCGACTAAAACAGGAGTACTCCACATGTCTTAATTCGATTTGTGTTTACTTCAAGTACGACTTTAATCGAATTAAGGTAATCAATAATCACTGTTTACATGATAGTGTCTTAATCAGAATATTGTCTTAATCGGGTTAATGTCAGATTATTGTTGTCCATGTAAACGTACTGAATTAGTTAGAGTGGCACATATTAGATTTTGCAAAATGTATTTTGTGCTGCAGGGCTGTTACAACACTTCAAGTTTGTAGCGTGTGCACGCGCATGTGTGTCACTACACATTACACAACACCTTTCCTCTGTTAAAATTTTGTTTTTAATTCTTGAGGCAGTGTGAGAGCCGCTTTGAATATCCTGTTCACTGGAGTATGACTCGCACCAAAAAGCTAAAATATACAACAAGAACCAGCAGCGACCTCAAAACACGACAGAGATGATAGATAGATAGATAGATAGATAGATAGATAGATAGATAGATAGATATTTTCTGATTATCCTCTCTAATAAAAAGCAAATATATCTAAGTGAAAAGCTCTTAAAAGTATGCACTGGATAATGAACAAGCAGTGAAGCATTCTGGGATAGGTTTTATTTGATGTTCTTCATTATCTGAAACGCACTTTCTGTCTCGCTCTTTCCATCTCCGTTACTCTCACACCCTCTTCTCTCTTTCTCTCCTCTATTCCTCTTTTTCTGTCTCAATACTTCACACTGCTGTTTCCTTCCCTTCAAGCCCAATCATTTCATGCATGCAGTGCTTTAGTGCTCCAATCTGCACATTTACACACCACATTAGAAATTCTACATTCTGATTGGTCAGAAGGTGCTGATCGGTTTCAATAACAGCATCTCTGACAGTAGTGTAGCTGCAAATCACAGGTTAATATTAGTGTGATTGTTCGAATACGTTACATTTTTATATTAACAGCTCAAACACAAGGACCTGTACTGCAAACACTTCACACACATTTTTTTATATATATATTTTTTAATAGTCTCTGTAAGGAGACATTTATTTAAGATTTATGGAAACAGTCATCAGTGCCAGAGGTAAAGCTGTAACTATGTTTTCCGGCATCTTCAGGAGAGAAGGAGTTTACACTTTGGGGTTTCTCAGTAACATGACAAGCTGTGGGTTGTTTGTTTTGAGTAGAGCAAAGCTTCAGTAACGAACATGTCTTGGAATCGCTCTCACCACACACACACACACACACAAGCTTCAGTAACGAACATGTCTTGGAATCGCTCTCACCACACACACACACACACACACACACACACACACACACACACAAGTTTAGCACCTGGGACTCGTCTCCTTATCACACCTACACATCAGAGGAGTCTCAATGCCTCATGCATGTGTGTGTGCTCTGCTACAAAGCACCTGTAACATCAACCTTATTACTGTTTCGAAAAGAGTCACCTATTTATGCTATCACACCAGTACCAAAGAAAGAAAATGTCTCCATGGATGACTTTAACAATTTTCGCCCTATCTCAAACCTTCCGTTTATGGCAAAAATACTTGAGCGTGTTGTTGCCTCTCAACTCTGTAATCATCTTTCAACCAATAACCTTTTCAAACCCTTTCAGTCAGGTTTTCAAAAATTTCACAGCACAGAAACGGCGCTGGTCAAAGTTACCAACGACTTGTTGAGGGCCTCTGATTCTGGAGCTATTTCACTTCTTATTCTTCTTGACCTTAGAGCCGCCTTTGAAACTGTCGATCATGGTCTTTTACTTACCCGCCTTGAAAGTGTATTTGGTGTGTCCGGGACAGTTCTAAGCTGGTTTAAATCCTATTTCACTGACCGTTCCCATT